>CAUYRT010106409.1:0-37006 GCA_963574885.1 Lepilemur ruficaudatus
GCAACCTCAAACTCCTGGGCTCAAGCGATCCTCCTGCCTCAGTCTCCCGAGTAGCTGGGACTACAGGCATGCACTACCATGCCCAGCTAATTTTTTCTATATATTTTTAGTTGTCCAGCTAATTTCTTTCTATTTTTAGTAAAGATGGGGTCTCGATCTTGCTCAGGCTGGTCTCAAACTCCTGAGGCTCAAATGATCCTCTTGCCTCGGCCTCTCTGGCTATTTTTAAAGATGTTCTCTTTATTGCCGATTTTCAACAGTTTAAGCATGATGTATTTAGGTGTAATTTTTTTTTCATCTTGTTTGGGGTTTGCTGAGTTTCTTGGACCTGTAAGTTGCTATTTTTCTCCAAATTTGGAAAATTTATGACCATTATTTCTTCAATACACTTTTTTTCTACTGGGTTTTCTCTCTCCTGTCTTTCTAGGACTCTAGGCGTACATGGTGGACAGTCTGATGCTGTGCTACAATCTGTTTTGCAGATCAGCTGAGGTCTATGGACCAGTCATCATTTCCACCCTAACCCTTTTGCCTGCAGCGTCCCGTCTGCTGCTCAGCTCATCCACAAATTCCCCGCATCAAAGATCTGCTCCAACAGCACTGCTGGGCCTGCAGCTCCCTCTCCAGCTCTGTCCAGGAGGTTCCAGCTGCTTCAGCAAAGCCCCGAACTCCTCCAGTCTCTTGTTTCTTGAGCTTGGTGGAGCTCTGCTCAGACAGCAGCTCTCTGCGTCGAGGTTTGGAACTGTCCCCTGCAGACGACGGGGCGCGCGTGGAGCCTCCTCCCCCAGCACAATGCCAAGGATCACCAGTAGTTACCTACAGTTATTCATAGAAAAATTAAGGCTGCCACGTCTCAAAAGCCATGAAAACCAAGATGAAGAACTATATACCAACTCGAAAAAACATATTTGTAACATGTGAGTAACTATATACACAAAATGTTGACTTTAACAAGAACAAATAGTAAAGAACAACACCCAACACTTGTGCATATCCAGCTGTTACCATGGACCTGTGATGGCACCAGTCAGGTGGGATGCAGGTGCTCAGGCACCACTGGGGCAGTCTGGTCAGGTGGGAGGCAGGTGCTCAGGTACCACTGGGGCAGCCTGGTCAGGTGGGAGACAGGTGCTCAGGCACCACTGGGGCAGTCCGGTCAGATGGGAGGCAGGTGCTCAGGTACCACTGGGGCAGCCTGGTCAGGTGGGAGACGGGTGCTTAGGCACCTCTGGGGCAGTTTAGAAAGAGGTAGAAAAAGCATTGGAGATATTTATATATTTTGATCCAGCAATTCCACACCCAAAAATATGTCTTAAAGAAGTCAAATGTGTGCAAAATTTTAGCTATGAAAATGTTCATTGAAGCACTGTTTATAAGACATTGAAAATAAGATAAATATTAATCAATATGCAAAACTGATACAATTATATCATAAAATATCAATGACCCATTTGAAGTGATGTTACAGAATAATATTTAATAACAGGAAAACAGAGAAAATTTAATTTGATGTGAAAAGGAGCTGACAGATTAGTATGGAGGGTATGAGCCCTTTTTCGTTTGAAAAACAGTGTGCTACCGTGAAAGACTGCAAGAATTGTTTTTACATTTTTTATTGTGGTGATACATAACATAAAACTTTCCAGTTTAACCATTTTTAAGTGTGCAATTCACTGGCACTAAGTACATTAACAATGTGCTACCATCACCGCTATTTCCAAAACCTCTTTATTATCCCAAACAGTAACTCCACGACCATACAGCAGTAACACGCCCTCTGCCCTCAGCCCCTGGTACCTCTGACCTACTCTCTGTCTCCAGGAACTTGACGGCTCCGAGTACCTCACATAAGCAGACAGCACTTGTCCTGCTGTGTCTGGGTTTGCTCGCTCAGCATGACGTCCTCAAGGTCCACCCGTGCTGGGGCTCGTGTAAGAAGACCACTGCTTTTTACGGCTGAGAGTGGTCCCACTACACGGAGAGACCACATGTGTTTCCCACCCCCCGTGGTGGGCAGTTTCCTGCTACCGTGAGCAGCGCTGCAGAGAACAGGGCCACGCCAAGACCGCTCCCGTCCCTGCCCTCATTCTTCCGGGCCTCTGCCTAGCACGGAACTGCGGGGTCACATGTCGATTCTGCGCTGGGCTGTTTTCCACGGCGGCAGCAGCTCACACTCCACCAGCGAGGCGTGAGGGTGCCAACTCCTCCACCCTCACCGACACTCCCCGTCCAGTTTCTAGACTGTGGCCGCCCGCAAGGGCGTGAGGCGGCGTCTCACATGGCTGCGATCTGCGTTCGCCTCACAACCCGTAGAGCCAAGCGCCTGTCCACCTGCCACTGTGGCCACTTGTCTTCTTTGGAGAAATGTCTGTTCAAATCCTTTGCCCATTTTTTTATTGGATTGTTTGGTTTCTCTGTTGCTAAGTTGTAGAAATATATTCTGGATCAGAAACCCTGATCAGATACAGGATTTGCAAATACATTTTCCCATTGTAAGGGTTGTCTTTTCACTCTCAAAGGATAGTATCCTTTGATGCGTAAAAGTTTTTAATTTTGATAAAGTTTTTTTTTATTGCGCTTTTGGTGTCCTATCTAAGAAATCATTGCCAAATCCAATGTCACGAAAGCCTTCCCCAGTGTTTTCTTCCAAAGTTTCATAGTTTTAGCTCTTAAGTATAGGTCTTTGATCTATTTTCCATGAATTTTTAAATATGGTGTTAGGTAAGGGTCCAACCTCATAATTTTGCATGTGGCCACCTAGTTTTCCCAACACCATTTATTGAAATGACTTTTTCCCATCAAAGGGTCTTTTCACCTTGCCAAAAATCAACTGACCATAAAATGCAAGGGTTTAGAACTTAGCTTTTTATTTTATTCCATTGGTCTGTGTCTGTCTTTACGTCAGTACCATACAGTTCTCATTACTGCAGCTTTATATGGTAAGTTCTGAAATAAGGAAGTGTGGGCTCTCCAACTTTGTTCTTTTTAAAAATTTTGGCTATTCCAGGTCCCTTGAGATTCTATAAGAACTTTAGGACTAGGTGCAATGGCTCACACCTGTAATCCCAACACTGTGGGAGGCCAAGGCGGGAGGATCACTGGAGACCAGGAGTTCAAAACCAGCCTGAACAACAGCAAGACCCCATCTCTACAAAAAATAGAAAAAGTAGCCGGGCGTGGTGGCATGTGCCCGTAGTCCCAGCTATTCAGGAGGCTGAGGCAGGAGGATCGCTTGAGCCCAGGAGTTTGAGGCTGCAGTGAGCTTTGACGGCACCACTACACTCCAGCCTGGGCAACAGAGTGAGACTGTGTCTCAAAAAAAAAAGAAGAAAAAAAAGAAAAGAAGAAAGAAAAAGAAGAAAGAAAGAAAAAGAAATTCAGGATGAATTTTTCTACATTTATAAAAAACACTGCGCTGGGATTTTAACAGGAATTTCACGGAAGTGTAGATTACTTTGGGTAGTATTAGTAATATCATTTTAACTGTATTAAGTCTTTTAATGAATAATTCATTGCAGGTACACAGAAAGAAAACTGATTTTTTTGTTTTGTATCCTGCTACTTTGCTGAATTAGTTTATTAGCTAACAATATTTTTGTAGATTCTTTAGGGTTTTGTACATAAAGATCACGTCATCTGTGAACAATTTTACTTCTTCCTTTCCAATTTGACTGCCTTTTATTTCTTCTTCTTGCTAATTTCCCTGGGTGGAAGACAGAGGAGAATGTGCCAAGGAAGGAAGCCACAGGCTTCCGCACAGGAAACCCCTTCCCGGCTGATCTATCCACCGCCAGGCACTGCGGATCTGGTGCTCAGCTCACGGTTTCTCTAACAGACCAGGCAACCAAGCCAGGTGAAGAAACTACTTCTGGACAACTGCTGAGGTTGCTCCCATAGGGAGCTGCCCCCGCTCACGCCTCTGAGAAACGCGCACACACAGGACTGACTCCGACAGGCGCCTACCTTAGGGTCCACCTGCGCCCCAGCCTTGATGAGGTACTTCACTGCGTCCAGGTGGTTGTTCTCTGCCGCCTCCATCAGTGGGGTCCTCTGGTCCTCCGAGCAGGTGTCAATATTAGCGCCCGCCTGACAAAACGAGAGCTCAGGTGTGTGGGAGGGCTCCTGCTGCAGCCCCCACCTGGTGAGGACATGAGTTACACGCTTCCACATTTGAAAGACAGCTACGTTAAAATCGTTTGGCTGATCAACTATGTCTCAGTCTTCTAAAAACGTACTCAAAAACTTAATTATTCTGTTACGATCAAGCTTTCAGTTCACACAGAATATTTTTGCTAGATTTCATTTCACTTCTGGATTAATTTGGCAGAAAAAGTTTAAGCCCAGCAGTGTGACAACACCTTCAGCAGAGAGACAACGATCACCTCCCACAGCAGGCAGAGCGCAGGGGACCAGGGGGCTCCGCAGGGGTGCTGACCCCGCCCCGCCAGGGGCCCGCATTCCCGGCCCACGGGCTCCGCTGCCACCTTGTCTTGCCGTCTCAGCGCTTGCAAAATGAGCAGAACCAAAACTAATTTCTAGTAGTACGTACTTTGGGGCAATTCCAATTTTTCCAATAAAGTGGGAAACTTGAAAGACTAGCAGGCACACATAGGTAAATTTTTGTTTGTGTGAAACTTAAGAAGCCCCCAACTTTAAAACTGGTTGTGTGCTAAAAGGAAATCAGCTGTTGGGCAGCTGAAACCTTTTCTCTACAGGAGGAAAAACTGTCTAACTTCCTAGACAAATACACTGAAAGCTAACACTTAGCATGTAAAATAAACGCTATAAAGAAAGGTTGAAAATAGTATGGATTTTACTATTAGCAATTAAAAACAAAAGTAGCACAATTAAGAAATTTTTAAAGAGACCTAAAGTGGGGTGTGTGTGTGTGTGTGTGTGTGTGTGTGTGTATGTGGAAAACCAGGTGTAATTCATAAAGGCTAACAAGTGGGTTAAGATTCTCAGGGGGACCAGGCGCGGTGGCTCACGCCTGTGATCCCAGCACTCTGGGAGGCCGAGGTAGGAGGTATCAACTTGAGGCCGGGAGTTTGAGACCAGCCTGAGCTAACACAGCGAGAGCCCATCTCTACTGAAAACAGAAGAATGAACCAGGCCTGGCGGTGCACCTGCAGTCCCAGCCATCAGGGAAGCCCAGGAGTCTGGGGCTGCAGGGAGCTATGATGACACCACTGCACTTTAGCCTGGGCGACAGAGCAAGACCTTGTCTCTTAGAAAAAGAGAGAGAAAAGAAAAAAGATTCTCAGGACTCTGCAAGGGACAAGAGTTGTGCTCCACAGGACAGAACTGCAGGTCCACAGGGAAGGGTCAGAGGTCAAAGACGCGGGGCAAGGAGTGTGGATGCGGGGGGAGGGGACACAGGCTGGCTTCAAACACAGAAAGTTCAGAGCCAGGGTCAGGCTGCCAGATCTGAGGGCAAAGTAAAGCTATGGAAAGTAAAGCTAAATTCTACGGAAGCTAATTTTAACAAGAAAATAAAAACACAAAATAAAGTACAGAGTGAGGCCCACGCGGTGCTGCGCTGGAGGGCGTCTGCGGGAGGGTGGGGCCGGCCGCACGCTGAGCACGCAGAGCACGCTGAGCAGGGCAGAGGTGCCCACCACAACCGGGAGGGCAGGGGACACCTGGGGGCAGGGCCACATGCGGGTGACCTGGAGCAGGAGCTGGGCGGGGGCCGGGGGTCCTTCCCTAAGAACAAGGCGGCTGTGGGGAGACCAACAACCAGCGCTCGGGTGCCCATCTGAACTCGGAGCTGCCGGAGGCTGGCTCCACACAGCAACCCAGAGCCCCGACAACCAGGAGAAACTGACCACCACCCCAAAAACATACCGGGGCTCAGAGACAAAGTCAAAAAGCCTCCAAGATCCTAGGAACACAGAAAGGAGTGAAGGGAAGAGAGAAACAAACTGCAAGATCGCCAGGCGACCAACGGGACTTCTCAGCAGAGACTGGCAGGTGCAAAAAAAGAGCCTTCCCAGTCCCGGCCCACGTCGCAGGAGGGTCAGGCAGCCTCCACCCAGGGCCAACGCCCGCCTGCCATGCACCCCGAGTGCAGAGTGCCCTGGCGTGGCCACATCCTGGGCCGCCCAGGGGGCCAGTGCAGCAGGCACCCCCCACCCCGTCAGGCTCCACGACTCGCAGAAAACGCGCCTTCCGCTTCGTGCTTGCACACGCCCAGCACAGGCGCGGATGGCGAGCCAGCACTTTAAACGTGAGAGGTGAGGGCACAGCCTCCAGACCCACCACCCCTGCCCTGCGCTCCGCCAGGCCTGGCCCTGCCAGCTGTCCTCCCTCCCTGCTGGGGTCCGGAGGCAGAGCTGCCCTCCCGGCCCCCAAGAGGAAGGGGCGAGGCCCATGGTGTGATAATCCCCCACACCCACTTGGCCACGATTGCCCTGGTGACGCAGGCTGCAGCTGGCCGGGCCAAGCTCCCCTTCTTCAGGGACGACTTGGGGGCTGGAAAGACTCCAACCCCCGCCACCACACCCTCTCCAATGGACGCTTCCGTAAGATGGGGCAGGCGAGGGCTGGCACCTGGGGGGCAGGGCGGGCACAGAGGCCCCACCCAAGTCTGCCCCCATCCCAGGTGCCCAAGGACACTGCAAAGCCCCAGGCCAAGGGCAGCCTCTGGGCGGTCGATGTGAGCCCGATCCCACAGGGGCGCCGTGGCTACAGCACACAGCCCAGCGCAGGTGCTGGCAGAACAGGGGCACATGGAGCCTCTGCCGAGGACCTGTGCAGCCCCCCACGAGGGCTTTAGCACCAAGTCCTCACTGAGGGACCCAGGGGAGGGGGCATCCCCCTGGCCCAGGTTGGCACCATGAGGCAGGGACCGTGGAGAGGAGGCGGTGCCTGTTCCACCCCTGCCCTGCTCGGAAAGGCCTCCGTGGCCCCTCCGCCCCCACTGGGCCCACGAGAGCGGAGAGCAGACTTTGGGGTTGGGGGGAGCCATCGGGCCCACCACCCTCTCCCCCAAGCTCAGAGCCTGGCCCCCCACTTACTGCAGGACACCCCAGCCCCTGCGGGCTGTCCGATGGGGGACACAGGGCCCCTGTGGGGGCAGCTGCCCACCTCCCACTCACCCGTCTATCCCCCAGTGTGGTCGTGCCCTTGGCACCCCCCAACTCCTGTCCCAGGCATCCACCTTCTGCCAGCCCAGCCTGGGGGGCCTGAAACCCGACGGCCCTCGACGCTGCTCTGGGGTCCAGGTGCCTCCTTCCAGGGCGCACCTAACAGAAGTCTCCACGCCTGCCCCTGCCCCAGGCTGGCTGCTCTCCTGGCATGGCGGTGAGGCTCCTCACAGGGCTGCCGCCCCTCCAAGCCCGCCAGCTTGCTGAGGGACACCAAGGCCAGGAGGGTGTCTGGGCCACAGCAGCCTCAAGACGGGCACCACCGTGCTGGGCACCCGCGACATCTGCTGGATGACTTCACACGCGGTGTAGCGTAGCAGGGCAGGACCCTGCCCATCAGTCACACCTCTGCCACCCTGCACGAGGCAAGGACGGAGAAGCAGGGCTCAGCCCGGAACAACTCTTGCGGGCCCCACCTTCTCCATCCATCGCCCGTCCCTCCCACCGGCCCCCTCCCTCCCTGGCTCCAGGCTCGGGGACGGAAGCCTGACGGGGTCCGGTCCTGCCTCTCTCAACTGTCGGGGGAGAGGCAGCACCTTGCGGGGGAAAGGGCTTCAGGAATAAAGACTGGACCCCACGTGGTCCCAGTGGTGGTGGGAGATGATAGCAAAGGAACTTCTAAAGAAGCTGAGAGAGGAGGGAGAAGCAGACGGATGAAAACGAGAGTCAGCGCAGGGAGTCCGAACGCAGTAGCAGGCAGGGGCAGGAGAGCTGCCGGTGACAGCCCAGAGCTGGCCGGGGGGGGGGGGGGGGCAGCGCCCGACTGGGGGGGGAGAACACGGCCAAGCCCGCGGGGAGAAGCCGGGGCCCAGGAGGCCGGAGGACAGGGCGGCCTGGCACTGAGGACGCCACGGGACCATCCACAAGCCCCTCCCCAGCACCACGAAAGGCTGGCGCTGCCCCTGGGCTGGAGGCAGGGCAGCACTTCCTGGGGTGAGCGGGTGGTCTCCATGTGGCTGCAGGGCTGTGGCCCGACCCCTGGAGGTGCAGGCGGTGTGACTGAGGGGCAAACCCGCTTTCCTTTACCTGCGTTCATCTGAACTTCAAATGGCCACATGTGGCAGGGCCCGGCTGGGGCAGGGGGACTTGAACCAAACAAGAGCTCTGGCTCCAGCAAGACCCTCTCGATGAAAACTACAGCAGGCTGGATAAATACAGCAACGGCTCTAGAAGGTGCCCCTGTGCTGGCACAGGACACTCGGTCCGAAGTTCAAGTTAGGACAGGAACCCAGACACGGGGTCCCAGAGCAGGCGGGCCCAGAGAGACAGCACCACAGCCTGGGCGCACCGGTGTCACTCACGGCTGCTTCTGCCGGAGCCTGCCAATGAGGGGTGCAAGATGCCCGACACCCCCACTAATGCTGGAGTCAGGGCAGACGGGAAATAAAGCCACCCCATCTCTCTTCCTGCAGAATCGCAGGGAAACTGCTTAGGTTCCGAGAGGAAGAGAAAATACACCACAATAAAAATCCCTCTGAGATCAGCAACGGCAAGTTCTTCCTCTCCTGGGCTCTGACACGGCCCCTCAACCTCAGACTTTCTAACCTCCGGGACTAAAGAACTAAATGCCTTTTCTTTATAAATTACCCAGTCTCAAGAATTCTGTTACAGAAACAGAAAATGGACTGAAGATAGCTGGGACTTAAAATTATAAGATATTAGATGTAAATAAAAATGTGTCAGAAATTAGAAGTATAACTGGACTGAAGGTTTCTATTAAAATACTCAGACTGTTAGACCAAGTTTTTTTGTGTCTGTTGCTTTGCCTGGGCTGGAGTGCAGTGCTGTCACGACTCCTCACAGCAACCTCAACCTCCGGGACTCAGGTGATCCTCCTACCTCGGCCTCCCAAAGAGCTGGGACTACAGGCGTGAGCCACTGTGCCAGGTCTAGATTGAGTTTTTAAAAATTGAGCTGTATGTTTAAAATACATACATCCAAAAAGGAGGAAAAAGTGGTCAGAATGTAAGGATGGAAAAACGTTCCAGGCAAACAGTGACACAATGTCCACAGCAGTGACTGGACACGTGAGACGGACCCCTGGGGAGGCAGGGGTGCAGGTGTGGCACAGGTGGCCCCACGTGCCTCTTCCTCTCGGCTCCAAGACAGGCCACAGCCTGAGTGGATGGGGCCTTTCAGACAGCCATGTTTAGGGGCCCCCAGGTGACCCCCGAACCTGCAGGTCACCCAGCAGTTGACAAGCTCCCCCCAACCAAGAGCCCACCACTGGCATTTTAGTACTTTAAACATACACAAACAAAATCACCGGGCATTTGGGGAAAACCGTAAAATATAAAAAACAGACTAAAACAGAGCAGCATGAAACTTAAAACAACCGTCCCAGCTTCAGAGAAAAAAGGGAAGAACAAGAGTCTACAAAAACAGAACTGCCAGAGAGCAGGAAAGGGCTCCTGGTGCCAGCAGGTGACGGTGCACGTGAAACCACCTGGGAGCCCAGCGCTGCAGCGGAAGACGCTGCCTGCACAGTGGAGCCCAGAGGCGGGAGATGGGCCGTGGCCGGGATTTGGTCCAGAGGGTCCCACCCCACGGGCACGAGCCGGTGTGAGGCTGGGCAGACGGAGGAGCTCCTCACAGAAGTCTCACCCAACGCCACGGACCAGGGAGGACCTGTGCTATCACGAGGTGAAACGTTCCTGAAGCTTCCAGAAATAAAAGGTCACATGTGAAAGATTACAAGTCCGACTGCACCGACTCAGAATGTGGCATCTGAGAAACAGGGAACCGACGTCCCAAGGGGGATCAAGGCATCTGTCTGGACACAGAAGCGCTGCCGTGTGCTCAGGGGGCAGAGTCAACTCAACCAACAGAAACGCGAGACGACCGTTAACCACAGACAAACACGCCGCCGCAGACCATGAAGCTCTGCCGAGAAAGTATTCACATGGCCACGCGACGCAAATTCTGAGTAGCAACTTCTGAAAAGGGCTGCGTGGACACCAAGAGCTGGGGCAGGGAGCAGCTGTGCACGCCTCACCCTCACCTTCCCCAGCTGGGAGTCAGTCAATAGTAAAAACTGAAAACTAAATTAAAACTGGAAAAAAGTAAATCAAGAAACAGCCGCAATAGCAGCATATTATTTTCACGCGTGGTGGCAAATGCCAGAAGAAATGGCGGGAAGCCCGCCACGGCTGCAGGACAGGAGGACAGGAGGACAGGGACGCTGACTCTGCTCCCGCCTCACAGCACCTGTGAGTTTTCAACTGTAAGAACTACGCATCTGGCATGATTTTGCTCTGACTAAAACAGAAGAGCAGGTGGAGAGCCCTGGGAGGGGCTTGGACGAACCTGGACCAGCATGTGGCAGATGTCCACGTGGCCGGCCTCCGCTGCGGCGTGCAGGGGCGAGCGCTTGCTCTGGTGCTCCATTTTGAAGTTGGGGTCGATCCCATCAACTGTGAACAAACACGGTTTTACTAATTATTCAGATGCAGCCCACGGTCCCTCCTGAGGATGTCATGAAGGCTGGCAAAGCCCAGCACACACCTTTCCTCCGTCTGTGGCCAGGCCGGGCCCTGGGAAGCCTGCAGGAAGTGACAGGCAGGCCTGGCCGTCAGAACCAACCCAACAGCGCAGGCCCCTCCCCAAGTCTCCGTGCCTTCTGTGCCCGGCGCTCCTGCCACGGCTGCCCCGGCCCCGTGAGGAGGCCACGGAGGCAGAAACCCCTGGGGCAGAGCAAGGCCCGGACACAGGTGACTTGGGACACACATCCACTCCCAGGAAACCTAAACGGACAGTGAGCCGAGACCAACCATGCCGCGAGGTGACTTTAGCATCACGGGAGTGAGGAAACGATTAAAGCTGCCATTTTGGTCAACGTAGATAAACCCTTTTTTAGCCCAAACTGCTCAGCTTCTTTCACGATTTACTGTCAGGTGAAGGGCTCTTAATCACCCACTCAACCCAGAGAAGAGACCTTCAGAGAAGTCAAACCTCGAGCTGTGAGCTCAGAGAGACGATGACCACGGGGAAGGCTCTAACAAGCATGTTTTCGGGCAGTAGACATGCAAATCCGTGGACTTATCCATTACAAATGCAAATGCAGCAACATGCTCCAGATCTAAGTGTCACCGAGTCACGCTGCGCCCATGCGCTGCCGCCGCGACCAGCGCAGAGAGCACGTCTGCGTCTCATCAGCACCGCACGTCACGGAGGACCAGACCCACTGGTTTTGTTTTTTGCGTCTACATTTCTGCTTGATTTAATAACTATATATTTAATTCCCTTTTAAAAATTAGAAATTCACAGAGACTATTTCTAGCACCCTGAGTAACTGAACACTCACATCGTATGAACCATGAAATGGCTGGACACCGCGGGCAGCCTACTTGCACTGATCACAGGACGCAGACTCACACACACAGGTCACGAGACTGGCCTCGTGAGAAGAGGGGTGACCATCACTCTCTGCCCCCCGCAGCGCCGCGCGCAGCCCGAGAGCCCAGCCCGGCACTCACCCAGCATGAGCAGCACCTTCTGCAGCTCCCCCTGCCTGGCGGAGAAGTACAGCTGCTTCGGGTGGAAGCGAAGCTTCTTGGGCCTGTGGGAAGCACAGCACAGCCGTCAGCAGGGGCTTGCGACGCACCGCGTGGAGCTGGAGCTGGAGGCCCAGGTGCCTCTGCCCACCAGCCCCGCAAGGTCAAATGCCCAAACCCGCCAATCCTGCAGTATTTCACAAGAAAAGTGAGACCGCCACCACCACGGACAGCCGTCCTCTGTCAGTCACAGCGTGAGCGCACTGCGCACCGTCAGACCTGCGCACGGCGCACGAGCCCCGCTTGGTGAGTGAGGTCAAGGGAGGCAGCGCGTGTGGCCTGCTCAGGAGGGGGTGACGACGCTGGCCCACGGGGCCCCTCCGGCAGGTATAGAGGACGCCTGGGCAGCGGGAGCCAGGACCACAGGCGTGTTTGCTTTGAAACCTTGACTTGACAACTAAACTGGCAACTGGGGGACGGGGAAGAAGGCAGGAGCCGGGAGTAGCCTGGGGCCCGCAGTGAGCAGGGGCTGTGGGCAGGAACAGGCCTGGAGACGAGGCTGCAGACGGACGGAGAGGGAGCCCCAGGGAGGGGCCGTCCAGGGCGAGAGAGGCATAGCGCAAGGAATCCGCCAGCGCTAGAGTGCCTCCATCAGGCCAAAGGTTAAGTGCGATGCTTCCCCCCCAGGAGACTCGGTGCAGGGTTTGTCTGCCGCCTGTCCAGCCAGAGGAGGGGGTGGTGTCTGGGAGCTGTCTGGTGAGCCAAGGGGGCTCCTGGTCTGACCCTTGCACTGCACAGATGAGAGAGGGACCCGGGAAACGGCCAATCGAGGCAGGCACAAAAGTGTCGGGGAAACATCCTAAGAGCTCACCAAGACTGGCCTCACCTAGGACTTCCGCTCTTAGCACAATGAAGAAGACAGTAACTTGCAAAACTTTCCAAAAATAGTGTAAAAATACATAAATTGTTCTCATGAACAGCATTAACCAAAAAGCTAAAAAGTGCCACAGTGACGCCACAGAGCGGAACACACGGTACTGATTACAATAGGCCTGAGACGCCTCTAAAATCACGGATCAGTTCTTACTTTTCTGAGTCCAGAGCAATCAGAGCACTTTCCAAGGTCTCCTTCCCTGGTCCCTGGGAAAGTCCCGGAGTTGGCCGGATGAGCCCAGCGGGTCCCGACGGGTCGAAGCCCTCAGGCGCCTGGGGGCCTGCGCTGTGCGGCTTGTCGTCCAGCAGAGGCCCGGCCGCACTGCGGGGAGGAAACCGGTGAGGCTGAGTCTAGTGTTCAGAAAACCACCTTCTGATGGAAACCAATGAAAGCATGAAACATGGTTTACTCCAATCTAAGTACGCTGCTTTTCTGAAACAAAACAACTGCCAATTTGCTTACTATCTGTTTAGTTCCTGGATGAAACCGTCTGGGACTCAGAATCAAATTTCCTGAGAAATACGATATTCAAAAATGAGGGCAACTTTTCCAGGACTTCTAGGCCCCGTGTTCAAACCTCCTCTCAAGATTGAGCTTCACCTTCAATCGATCAAGTCCACTGCCTTCCCCACAAAAGGAAATCCCACAGCAATTTCTACTTAAATTTACAGATTAACAAGAAGGAATAGATACCTTTCCGATTCTTAGTTTTGATATGTCCACAATCTGAGTCTCTTTGAAATGACCTCCAATGAAGTTTTAGGTTTTATGTGACATTTAAGTTCTTTTTTCTCTTTTTCTGCGGGGTAGTTTATAAGTTTTGCTGCTGTTCTGAAAGTGCCCCTCTCACGGTCTTAGTTTCTGGCAGGGTACTGCCGGGAGGGAACAAGGCCCTGCCTTCTGCTGTCTCTGTCTCACCTGATCCTCTGACTGACTCCTGTTCACTCTGAAAATTTTTCAGCTATTTCTACTGGATTCTTTTAGGAAGACAAATATATGTGTCTAATGTGAACACTTCTAATTCTTTTAGATTGTTTTTGTCTTCAGCTAGGGCCTTCAAACCTTAATGCCGAGGGCTGCCGTGGAAGACCGCAGCGGCTGGCGCTGTTCCAGGTGCACACGAGCAGTACCTGCAGAGCGCCGTGCCAGCACAGAACACTGAGAAGCTACACCAGTGAGGGTCGTGTGAAAACGGGCTCAGAGACAGGCAAGTGCACCTACAAATCCCAACTGAAACAGACCTACATACAGTGGCGGTAAGTGAGTTTCAGTGCCTCTGAAATGCCGGCACTCACAGTGAGCATCAGAGTCAGCTAAAGACTGTGGGGCGAACAGCAGAAATCAGTAACGACCAATGGTGGCGCCACCTCCAGGTAAAGCACCCGGAGAGCCTGGCCACGCCCTGTCAAGCACCTGCCCGTGGTGGTGTCAGCCCTGCCCTCCAGGGCCGAGCCTTTGTCCTGCCCGGGCACCGGCGTCACCGTGGAGGTCGTGTCCGCCTTCGCTATGGTCACCTCTCTGGCCTTGGAGGTCTCCTCCCCGCAGTGGGGGCAGTAGCTGGCATCGTTGACTCGAGAGGCACAGTCTTTGTGGAAACGGTGAGAGATGCTGCTCTCGGGCTGACACTCCATGAAATTACCCTAAAATTGAGAAGAGGGAAAATCACTTTTTAAAAATTGGGGCTGGCCAGGCAGGGTGGCTCACACCTGTAATCCTAGCACTCTGGGAGGCCGAGGTGGGAGGATCGTTTGAGCTCAGGAGTTCAAGACCAGCCTGAGCAAGAGCGAGACCCCATCTCTACCAAAAATAGAAAAAATTAGCCGGGCACGGTGGCGTACGCCTGTAGTCCCAGCTACTCGGGAGGCTGAGGCAGGAGGATTGCTTGAGCCCAGGACTTTGAGGTTGCTGTGAGCTAGGCTGATACCATGGCAGTTTAGCCAGGGAAACAGAGTGAGACTCTGTCTCAAAAAAAAATAAAAAAATAAAAACAAATAAAAATTGGGGCTAATATTCCAAAAAAACAAACAAAGCACGATTAAGCTGGTGCTGCCTCTCACGTCTGGCCGAGCTGAGTGAATGAGTGTGGTGGCCAGACGGGGGGAGTCTAATCCTGGCTCCCTGTCTCCAGCGGGTGAGAAGAACAGAGCACCACAGAGAACCCCCACATCTCCTGCTGAGAGAAAGCCGCGCCCGATCCTTCCGCGGTTCCTCAACACGATGACCAGGTCTCTGTGTGCACATGTGGGATATGCCTCCCTCAAACCTTGTTACGGTGTCAGCACATCACCCGACTGACACGACCAAAAGAGAGAAAAAAATGAAAACTGCACCTGGCAGAGGTCACCTGACTGACCCCATCCCACCCCCGGGACCCAGGAAGGCCACGGCCTTGCTCTACCTGAGCCAGAGGCTGCACGAAAAGAAAAGCCCAGAGAAGGGCCCCGGGGCAGGCAGACGAAGGGACAGACATGAACCACAGAACACCAAGGAGGACGTCGCCTGGCAAGTCAGGCCACGGGGAGCCACCAGGAGGGACCCATGGCAGTAAGAACAGCACGTTCTTGCAGAAAGCCAGAAAAGCAGCTTTTCGTGTTTTTAGCAGAAGCAAAAAAGGATTTTGAGAGGGGCTGCAGGGCGTCTGAAGTTGCTGGCAAATGTAGCCGCAGGCACCCACGGGTGCACACGGTGGAAGCGCACCCACCGGCTCGCTCACCCGCGTGGGCACACACAGACAAGCAGGTGCTCACAGGTGTGCTCGTGGGGAAGAGGCCGGTTTTCAGGGGCCCCTGGGCACTGGTGAGCAGATGTTTGACGGAGGACGTAACTGGCAACACCAGGCCCTAGAAGGACGGCAGGCGCGCCTCTGCTCGGGAGAAGGACGCACTCTGCTCTGACGGGGAGTCACAACCGCTCGAGGAGGCAGGGCTGAGAGGGCCAAGGCCAGGGTCCCGTCATCCTCTGGAAGGCTGAAGGCTCCCCAGCAGGGGTAGGGAGATGGGGGAGGGACAAGATCTAGGACAAGACACCTCGAGAGCTGCGGTGAGGGGCTCGTGAGGTGCTGGAGACCTCAAGGTGGGCCCTATCCAGGCTCGCCGTCGGTGGCCTGCCCTGCAGCAGGCGGATGCAGGATGGGAGCGAGCGCTGATGACCAGTGGGCACCTGCTGCGGAGAACACAGGAGGCCCCCAGGAGGGCTGGGCTCTTACCGCTGTGCAGAAGTAGCCGCAGCCGGGACAGCACTGGTGCTTCACCATGCGGCCCCGGTGGTCTTCACACAGCACCAGGAGCGGCGCCTTGTTGGATGGGCGCATTAGCTCGTACTTGACCACGCTGTTGGTACACCGGCCCAGCTGCAACCAGACAAGATCGGGGTCAGTGGGAGCCACGAGGGGACGACTCTCCCACCCCCCAGGCCCCAGGAGGTGCCCGACATACAGGGGTGCTCAGCAAGTGTGAGCTGACCAGAAGAGCAGGGAGCCCTGCGAGGCTGGCTGGGATTCCTGAGCACACACCTTCCACCAGTGCTGGGGGCCAGCCGAGAACCCCAGAGGATGCTACTGTCTTCTGCACAGCCTGTGGTCACACGACCACACCCAGTGTGCCAGCAGCAACTGGCACACACGCACCAAACCAAAGAACCAGCTGCTGTCTCGGGCAGAACTCAAGGGGAGTATCAGGCCGAGAGTGGGCCTGGGCTGGGTGCAGAAGGAAAATGGAGATGCACCAGGCAGGACAACCAGACCGGGCCAACAGCGGGGAATGGGGTAGCCAATCCGTGGACCCCCCCAATATCCCAGAGCAGCCAGAGCACCCCACACAGGGAGAGAAGCAGACAACAGAGTCTCATGGGTCTGCCTGAGGGACGTGGCCACCGGAGGGTTCCCAGAGGACCGGAGTCTGAGGATGCTCCTCCAGGGGCACACAGAGGCTGCTCTGGGGGAGACACCCCAGACGCTACTGTGTCTGCAATGTGCCAGACAAAGGGTACTGTTTGCTACGTAAAGCTCTCTAACAGCCAATAAGAAGCAAGAAATAACCCAACAGAAAAATAAGCCTCTGCTTATTTTTATTGTTAATTCACAAAAGAACTACAAATGCCCCCCAAACACCTGATGAAATGTTTGAACTTCCTAGTAATGAAAGACATGCAGTGTAAAAAGCCTACGACATTCCTCCCATTGTGCCTAGTGCAATGTCATCTTTCACGGGTGGCCTGCAAGGGCAGGCCGGTGTTCCTGAGGTCTGCAGGATTGGACACACCGACACTGAGCTCTGTGCAAGCTTCACTGCAAGCAATTTGGAGACATGAATGCAAAGGCTTACAGACGCACTCTCCTCCCGTAAGACTACCTGAATAAGTGCACAAACATGTATCTAGAAAGACGCAGCATTTGCAACAACAGAACAGAAACAACCAACATGTCAATCCACAGAACAGTGACCACAGGACACGCCTGGGTGGCATTATTGATCTACCTGTGAAACCAAAGAGGGCTTCACTGATGCCCAAAGGAGACTGTATTAGGATCATCCAGGAGTTTTTTTGTGTTTTTTAAAGACAGTCTGGGCATCACCCCGTATCTATGGGACAAAAATTGAAAGGCGCAGAACAGGGCATGTATGGCCTGACCCCCCAGCCCAGCATAGCCACCACACACTCCACCAACTGCGTCTGCTGTGGACCCCTGGTCAAGACCCATGGACAGAAATCATCCACAGCTATTGATTTTGAAAAATGTTTGTAATATTTAAAGGAAAAAACAAGTCATTTTTTAAAAAAAATTCAATGTGGCATAGGCATAGAAAGGTCTGGAAAGACACAAAAAATTCGAAGACTGATTCCTCAGTTTTGGAATAGACGTGACTGATACTTTCTTACTCACGCATGTCTGTAGTGTCTGAGTGTCTCACAATGAGCGTGCACCGTCTATGTAACTGCAAAGACGACACAGGTGTGTGATTTTGTCTGCGCCATCTGAGATGGAGACAGCAGAGCTGGGGACTCAGGGGTCCCAGGCAGAAGGGCAGGAGGATACAAGGAAGTGGATGTTTTGGGAAGAGTCCTTCAAATGGATGACGATGGAAACTAGTTAGCGCTGGGAAAACAGATAAAACAGGCCGCGAGTGGTGGCTCACACCTGTAACCCCAGGACTGTGGGCGGCTGAGGCAGGAGGGCCAGTGGGCTGTGATGACGCCACTGCACTCCAGCCTGGGAGATGGGAGGGAAGCGGGGAGCACATGCGATCCCAGCAGACCACCAGGCTTGGCTGTGAGTGTCGCCACAGCAGGCACAGCCGCCAGGAGCCACGGCCCCAGGAAGTAGGCATCCTCACCAGCCCCTCTTACTCCCCACCGGGTGCTCACAAGTGGTGGGGCAGGTTCAGACCCAGAAAAGCCGCCTTGGAGCCCACATGGACCCTTCTCCCTTACTGCACAAAGCAGCCAGGAGGGGAGCGAAGCCAGGGCACAGGTAAAAACCTACTGTGACTGATGGAAGGGCCACAGTCAAAGCCCCTCTGCTCCCAGTGGAGGGTAGTAAGTAGTTCTGGGCCCAGGACCCTGCAGGGAGATCACCGAGGCCTCCTACCCCCAGGGGGCGGTGGGGAGACCCATCCCAGACTCGAGACTGCGTTTCCCTGCCGTGGGCAGGAGGGCAGACCCAGGTGGCACAGGGCCTGCCGAGGACGGGCTCCAGGGCGACAGGCGGCCCCATGGCCAGGCTGGCCCAGCACTGAGTAACAAGCAGCAGTGACCTGACACGGAGAGAACACGGAGAGAGGATCCTCCTTCCTCACCAAAGCAGAGGCACACAGAAAAGGCCGAAAGCCACGGGCAAGGCAGGAGCACTGAGGATCCATGGCCACCGGGGCAGTCACCACCCACTGCACTGATCCAAGCACAAGGTGAGGACAGAGCAGTGATTCTCAGCTTGGGGCAATTTTGCCTCCCTCAACCTCCCAGGGGCATTTGTCAATATCTGGAGACACTTACGGTTGTTACAAATAGGCGACATAACTAACATCTAATGGGTAGAGGCCAGAAATGCTAAACATTCAACAATGAACAGGACAGACCCCTTCCCCCAAAGACTTGGTCCAAAGTATCCATGGTACTGAGGTGGAGGAGCCTTGCTCTAGAGGAATCGGAACCCACTGTCAAGAGAAAAAACAACCAACAGAAGCAGACACAGAGATGACTGAAATGCATCACAGCATGGGAATTTTAAGAAAGTCAATATAAATGCTAGAAATCAAAAAAACACAGCAACAGAGATAAATGCCTTTGATTGGCTCTTAAGCATACTCAACAAGAAAGAAGAAAGAAGCAGTGGATTTCAAAAAAAGGCCAATATAAATAATCTATACCTACAATGAAAAGAGAAAAAAAGAGCAGAGCATCAAAGAGCTACGGGACAACATCAAACAGTCTCATCTGTATAACCAGAATCCCAGAAAAGGAAGAAAGAAAAGCACAAGGCTGAAGAAGGAAAGCACTAGTGGCCAAGAATCTCCTGAGAATCAGTAGATATCAAACCAAAGACCCAAGAAGCTCAGACAAAACCCACACAGGATAAACACTGAAAAGGCAAAACAAAACAACGAAGCTACTACACCCAGGCACATCATTTTAAACCAGCGAAAGCCACAGATAAACAGAAAATCTTGGGGGCAGCCAGAGAAAAAAGACACATCATAAGCAAAGGAACAAAGGTAAGAATTACGCTAACTTCCCGTAAGAAACCGCGCAGACAACACTGGAGTACCAGCGGTAAGTGCTGGGTGCAGGCGGAGGCAGAGACTGTCAACCTAGAACTCCATATCCATAAAAATATCTCTGAAAAATGAAGACAAGCAAACAAATGCCAAAAGAATTCATCGTCAGTAGACTTGCGCCATCAAAAAAAAGAAAAAAGTTAACAGAAGGTCTTCAGGCACAGGCAATATAGTACCAGACAGGAATCTGGATATAAACAAAAAAAATAGAGATCTCTGGATATATTTAAGACGAAGGTTAAGACTATTGTTACGTTTAATCACTTTAAAAAGTAACCATAAACAAAAATTATAGCAATATACAGTGGGTTTTTAGCACATATAAAATCAAAATGTAGGACAAGATGTGAGGGAGGATTTGGAACCACACCATTGTAAGATTCATACGCTCTATGTCGAGTGATACAATATTAATTGAAGGCAGGTGTGATAAAGATGTGCATTATATACTCCAGGGCAACCACTAAAGATATTTTTTAAAAGTATAAATAATAAAGCTAATTTGGGGATAACTTGGAATCATACAAAATTTCAATCCAAAAAAAGGCATAAAATGAAGAAAAAAGGAGTAACAGATGGCATAAATAAAAAACTACTAAGTTAGATTGTAATCCAGCTGCATTAATAATTACGTTACCTGAAGAAGACCTACACATACCAACTCAAAGAACAGTAATTGTTACAGAATCAGGCGTCACTTAGCAGGGTATGTTCTGACAAATACGCCATCAGGCGATTTCGTCGTCGTGAGAACGTGGGGTACACGAAGCTAAGTGGTACAGCCTGCACGTGAGTTACACAGCGCCTACTTCTCCCAGACCACAAACCTACGCAGCACGTGACTACACTGCCTACTGCAGGTGACTGTAACACGGTGGGGAGTATTTGTGTGTCTAAACACAACCAAACACATAAAAGGCACCGTATTAACACAGTAGAGGCTGAGCATCCCAAATCCGAAAATCTGAGACACTCTGGTCCAAAGCGTTTCCACAAGCATCATGGTCTCGTGGGGCCGCTGTCACACGTGTGGCCCATCACGGACAGAAGCGTGGTCAGGCAGCACGTGACTGTATTACACAAAAGAGCAGGTGCAAGTACATGCTGTCCTCAAGAAACCCACTTCAAATTTGAAGATAGATTAAAAGTAAAAGGGTGGGAAAAGATGTACCACCCAAAATTAATCAAAAGAAAGCTGAGAGCATGTCAATGTCAGACGAAGCAGACTTCAGAGTCAGTGGTTGGAGTGGGGACGGGGACACCGCGTGATGACAAGGGGCGTCGTTCACAGAGTGTGCACAGCTCACGACAGAGCTACACACACATCAGGCAAAAACTGACAGATCTGAGGGGTCAATAAACACACCCCCACTGCAGCTGGAGACTTCACACCCGTCCCCCCGTAACAGAACGCACGGACAGAAAAGGGTCAGAGACCTGAACAAGCGGATCTTGCCTGTGCTGGTGGTCACAGAACCGTATGCCTTTGTCAAGACCTACAGAACTGTACACAAGAATCGGTGATATTCACTGTGAGTAAATCACGCCTCCATAAACCCGGCTGAAAACAAAGAGAAAGGAGATGCTCTGCCTCTGGCCAAGTGGAACAGGCCGAACACCACAAAGAGACACATCTTTGGGGAAGACAGCAGTGGCCTCAGCACCTCCTGGAATGCCACACAAAGCAGAAGGATCAGCTAGACAGCAAAACCAAACCCACAGACAACATTTCTAACAAAACCACGTCGTCAGGCCGGGCGCGGTGGCTCACGCCTGTAACCCTAGCACTCTGGGAGGCCGAGGCGGGTGGATCGCTCAAAGGTCAGGAGTTCAAAAACCACGTCGTCAGCAAGTGGGCAGAGACAAACCCACCAGCCACGCGGATGGGCCCGTATAGATTAGCGCGTTCTATGACATCGGTATAAAGGGATACCATCAGTTGTTGCTGCTGAGCCTTTATTTCCATGACTTTGGACAGCTTTGAATTTTTTCCCCTGGCTTTTTTTTCAGAGGAGTCTTATTCTTGATGGAAAAAAATTCTTAGCATAGATCTTAGAATTATAGCTTATAAATGGACAATTTATAAGCAGCTGCTGGAGGCTGCAGTGAGCTGCGACCCAGCAGCTGGAGGCTGCAGTGAGCTGCGACTGCACCACTGCACTCAAGCGATGAGGACGTGCTGGCAGGTGGGGAGAGGAGGAGCACTGGTAGGGGAGCACGTGGCACCCAAGAGCGCCCCCTGGTGAGCAGAGCAGGGCAGCGGGGGTGAGGGGCGAGTCCAGGGGCGGCCGTGAGATCCGGAGGGATTGGTGCAGTCCAGCCTCCAGGAACTCCCGGAGCTGCCCTGCTGGGGTCCCTCCCGCACAGGAAAAGCTGATGGGGACAGAACAGGACGGCAGAAGCAAAAGGGAGCAGGTCCGTCCAGAGAGGGCTGAGGCCTAGTCCAACAGTTCTCAAGACCTTGGGTGTGAGGGTCTTACAGCTCTTAAAAATTATTGAGGGTCCCAAAGAGGCTTAAGTACTATATCGATATTTACCATATCTGAGATTAAAATAGAAAAAATTTAAAAATTTTCATTTAAAAATAGCAATAAGCTGAGCTAGGCGCAATGGCTGTAATCTCAGCACTTTGGGAGGCGGAGGTGCAAGGATCGCGCTCGAGGCCAGGAGTTTAAGACCAGCCTGGCAACACAGCAAGACCCTGTCTCTGCAAAAGAATAGAAAAAAAACTTAGCCAGGCGTGGTAGCGTGCACTCGTTATCCTCGCACTTTGGGAAGCTGCAGCAGGAAGATCACTGAACCCAGCAGCTGGAGGCTGCAGTGAGCCGCGACTGCACCACTGCACTCCAGCCTGGGCAACAGAGCAAGACTCCGTCTCTAAAAACAAAAGGAAATAAAATAAAACAAGGTAAAAACAGCAATGAACCTATCATGTTAACAAAAAAGAACATCTTTTAATGCAAATCTATTTTTCAAAACATAAAAATGTTAACGAGTAGCACTCTTTTAGAACAGTTGCAGAATTCTTTAATGTACAGTTTAGTACAGAACAGCTGATTCTCATATCTGCTTCTTCACTCCAAGCAGATAATCACGGATATTCTTGTTTGAAACTACACCAAGACTCAACGAGTGGTAGTTTCTTAAAGGTTTGTGGCAACACAGAATCCCAAAAGCATTCTCCACAAACTTGTAGGACAATTACCTTAAAATCCATTGTTCTCTCCTGCGCTTTGAGTGGCTCTTTTGCCCTTGCTTGATTCTGTAGCACTGTGGAAATCAGCAGCTCACTGAGTTATGCAGCTCTTGCAAGCGTGCAAAACCACAAACTCCACTGCATGCTCTAGGGAAGCACGGCAGCAAACAGGAGCGCAGCTTCGCAGCATCGTCACAAAACAGTTTGGTCTTCCGGACCCACGACAGAGATCAACACGAAGGCGTCCTGTCGGCCCAACGCCGGCAGTAACAGGAACACAAAGAATGGAACCTGGCAAACTGTCTAAAAACACAAGTTCACCACGGTGTTTACAAGAAAGAATTGCTCAATCTCAGAAGACGGCAGAGAACGGATTCCGGATCTTAAAGACTGACAAACACAGGGAAGAATCCAACACTAATCCCGCCTTTCCACCATGAGATGCAGTACTGGGTATTGAAACGGTAGCTGAGACCTGTGTCTTCACGAAACCTTTCCAACCAATAAGTGAACAATAAACGACAGAATCAGACCATTTTGAAACTTCCAACCAATGACAGCGGCTAACATCAGGAAAAGCAGGACAACAGCCCACGTGCGCCCCGGGAGTCTTGCAAAGGGAAAAGGGAGGGGACTGAGCCGGCCGGTCTCTGTACCCAGCTGCAGTTCTGCGGGAAACACAGAGACCTGCTGAGTGCGACCACAGAGTGGAGTTAGCGTGGCCCAGATGACGGGAGCCTGGAGGGGCCAGCTGGCTCGGGGAGCAGCACCGTGCACCTGCATGGGCGGGGAGCTCCCTGGGGGGAAACTGTGGGTGGGAAGAGGGTGGCGGAGAAGGGCGAAGCTCTACTTCTTGACCTCAGTGGCGGTTACCAGAGTTCACCTCAGATGATTCGTTAAGCCCGACATTTGTTTTGTGTGATGTTCTGGATATACGTTTAATTTTATAAGAAAAAAGTTTATAACACTTTCACAGAAAAGACTGAGTTTCTAAGCACGCCAAAGGCAGAAAGGGAGGTGGAGAGGACAGAGAGGAGTAAAGCCAAGCCCCCTGGACACCGCCGGAGGTTGAGGGAGCCCCAGATCGTTCCTCTGAAAGGAGAAGTAAGTAGCTATTTGCTCTGCCCGTCCGCGATAAGACCAGTAAGTACCAAAGAGCCCTAGCAGATAAGGGAACGTTCTTCCACACCAAGGAACTCCAGCTTGTGGCTGCAGGAGGGATGACAGAATTGCCAAGTCACCACCTTGCAACTTCTGATGAAGAGCTGGATTCAGGCGGTGGTCACGGGGACGACGGGTGAAACCTTTGGGCAAAAGGCAGATGAGCAAGGGACGGCGGCCACTGCAAAGTCCCGGACTCATCTTAGCCCCACCCCTCGCTCCCAGAGCCCTCCAGAGCAGCTCTGCCACAACTGAATCACAAAATAAAACCCTAAGTACTTGCACCGACCCAAGTCTTCAGATCTAACTTCCGGGCTCCAGGAACTAGGAAAATGACTTATATAACACAACAAGCAAGCCGTCAGCTAATCCCGGACCTGCGGTCCAGTCTCAATGGGAAGAAGGGGTGACAGAGGGATGTTCTCAGTTAAAGAGACACAGGCAACTAAGACACACTGCAACAAACTTAATGAGCAGAACTTGTCTGGATCCAATTAGAGAAAAAAAAGCAAGAGGCATTTCTTTTGACAAGACATTTAACTACGGACTAGGCACTACATAATAACAGAAAATCATTGTTATTTTTGTTACATGTGAAAATGCTCTGCTGTTATCTGAGAAAATGCTGTCTTTTTCTTAACAGAAATACACACTGGGCCGGGCGCGGTGGCTCACGCCTGTAATCCTAGCACTCTGGGAGGCCGAGGCAGGAGGATCGTTTGAGCTCAGGAGTTCGAGACCAGCCTGAGCAAGAGCAAGACCCTGTCTCTACTAAAACTAGAAAGAAATTGGCTGGACAATTAAAAATATATAGAAAAAATTGGCCGGGCATGGTGGCACATGCCTGTAGTCCCAGCTACTCGGGAGGCTGAGGCAGGAGGATGGCCTGAGCCCAGGAGTTTGAGGTTGCTGTGAGCCAGGCTGACGCCACGGCACTCACTGTAGCCCGGGCAGCAGAGTGAGACTCTGTCTCAAGAAAAAAAAAAGAAAAGAAATACACACTGAGACACTGAGTGGTAAAATGGAGTTTGTTTTAACACAGCAGCTCACAGCCAAGAAAGGACAGCAGGGTGAGAGAAAACACTGGTGGGCTCAAGAGGCTACGTTCTGCTTTTCCATTACGAAACGTTCTTTTAAAAAAGCAGAAGGATTCTGTGGAGAGGCCGAGTATGACAGAGTGTGTGGCAGGTGACACATGGTTCAGAGGTGGGGACCTGCTGGCCACACGGGCCGCGGTGAGAACTGCTGGGGCAGGGACGGGCAGAACGACGCAGGCGTCGGAGTCAGCGCGTGGACTGTGGATGTTAACTTCACGCGGGAAATAAACTTCCAAACTGAGACGTGACTGCAAGCCCCTAACACCAGCTGGAGAACACGAGGAATGCCCGTGGTCCTCCGCAGTGGCCCCGGACCAGCAGCGTCGGTAGAAAAGCGAAGTTCTAGCCAGGCTGGGTCTGCTGGCTGGCATCAGACACCGGGGCGGGAGCCGCGGGCAGAACCGCACAGTCTGACTCCCGGCGCAGCCCTCGCTGGCCCGGCCCTGGCAACGGCAGAGCACTGCGGCCCCTCCCAGCGCTGCTTGTGTGCCCCGACTTCCAGCCCCACCCGCGCCACTGGAAGACACGACCCTGGACGCGCTGCCGGTCTGCTCTGCGCACACCTGCAGGGCTGCAGTGCCAGTCTGTGCTGCGCAGGCTGCACGAAGACCAGAGATGCCACGTGGGGAAGGTCTCCGCGCAGGGCCTGGCACACAGGCAACGCTGTGTGAGCTGTTGTTGTTGTTAGCATTTTACCGATCCCTAAAACTTACAGGTAAGACTCAGTAACTGTGTCGGTGAGGATGGCTCCACGGACCAAAAAGCCTGGAGATCTCCCAGGAATGGCGGCCAGACACCTGCATTGGGACGCGGACAGAACTACAAGCACCTGCGCTGACCTGGTCCCAGCGCACACAGAGCCAGGCCCACAGACGCAGGGCGCGTATGGGGCCTCTCTCGGCCTCGTGCCAACAAGCCTCCGCTCAGCCCCCTCCCCACGGCCAGCCACGGTTCAGTGGCTGGAAGGGCTAAAAGAAACCTTGTCAAGAAGAACCGGAGAGTGTCAGAAAACATGACCTCCCTCTGTGCTCTGCCTGTCCCTCCCGCTCTGCTCCGGGGGAACGCGTGCGCGGGGCGGCGGCGGGGCCTGGGCGCAGGCTCACCTTGGCACGATGCTCCCGCCTCTACCTATTCGCGACCCACTCTACAGCAGAGCAGGAAGACCTTTGTAAAAGCCCGGTCACAGAGAGAAACAAACGGGCCACTTTTACTCAAACGCAGTTTGCGCCATCTTCCTTTCTAACATGCTCCAGATCTGCATCTGGTTTACTGTCTGCGGCTATTTCATCCTGGTGTCTGTGCGGCTGGCTCTGCGTGCAGGCTCCCTCCCTGGCTGTGCTCAGGCTCCCCGGCCGCGCAACACACGAGAGGGGTGTCTGTGGCTGGGCGGAAAGGGCTGCGCTCCCTGGGGCACGGGCTAACTCCTTGCTGTTTAAGTGAAAATAAACGGGCTTACTTCATGGTCCACACTCTCAGTAGCCATGCACTGGTTGTTGGCCAGGGTGGTGATCTCGCGGCTCTTCGGGGTTTCCATCCGGCAGCTGCAGAGAGGCACTTCCTGGAGGCCGTCCGTCTCCAGCGCGTCCGGACCGTTGGCCAACCCTAACGTTACACAGACACACGTCAGCGCAGGCAATCCTGACCTCGACAGAACTGTCCGGAAAGCGGACAGTTCTCAATCATTGTCTTGACAGTGACCTCGTGGGCAAGGACATAAACGCAACACGGATTACACGGGCACAAACGGCCCTGCACGGCGGGCAGCGTCCGATGCCCACCGAACACCCCCCACGGCCACGGGAGCCGCCTGCGTTGTCTCCCGCGAACGCACCCCCGCCAGGGCACGAGAGCGGCTTGTCGATCTGTGTTCTCAGACCCAGGGCCCAAGTTCAAAAGAGAGGGGCTGCATCTTCAGCAGCAGCTCCTAAATCTTTCGGTTTCCACACAAAAAAGCTTTCACTACACACTGAGCCCTTGTCTTCCTCGCTTGGTATCAGAATTGCAGCCATCGAAAAACGTTTTCAATTTGTCAGCCTTTAAGAGTGGCTTGTTATCTAGAACATCATCACCTACTACACCAGTCCAAAGAGCCCATTTATTAGACTGAGGGAGAGAAGAGTTGGGGAAAATTAAAAAAAACAAACTAGAGGACAATCAGAGCCAAAGAAGCTCCTGGCAGTGAAAGCAGCAATCACCCCGAGAGCAGACGGAGGTGGGCGGCGCTGGGGCCAGGGCTGGCGCCGGGTGGGCAGAGGGTGGCCACCGGGAAGACCTCTCGAGCCCAACTAGTGGCTGCCGCTCCCAGAGGAAGCAGGCGGCGTTTCCTGCTCTCTGCCTCGTGAAACGAAGGAGAAACGTAAGGCGGGTAAGTGCTTCGAACACTCACTACTGCCTTCCCTCCATGAAAAATAATTAACTCGTGTTTTCACGTCTAAAACCTATACTGCTGGAGCAAATCAAAAGGAAGACAAGGACTAAAGACCCCCTGAGCAGACGAAGCCAGGTAAGCCGAGGAGGCTGCCCTGACCTGGCTTGATTTGAAAACATAAATGAAACCGTGGGCTATTGCTTGCAAACGTCTATATTAAAGAAAAACGGAACTTACACCCAGCCAGTAACAAGCAGCCAACGGACACACACAACCAGGGCCTTTCCAGCAGGACAGACAGGCAACCGTGCGACTGTGGCCAAGCACGCGTTTTCTCTGCTTTACTTCCACGGTGCCCCGTGACAGCCTTCACCTCCTGCTCCTGTGGTGGGGCTGCCTAATTCATGAACTGCTGTTTGTGCCTCAGTTTACCTCTCAACAACACCCATGCTGAGTCGGTCGCTCTGCTCATCTCTAGCCTGTCTGGAATCTGATCCTTGTCACAGCCAGGAGGGTCAATAACACATTGATACATGAGTTACATTTAACTCACACCAGTTTTGACCCCAGGGCCTTGTGAAGCATATGTAACTCACACGTCTCTATCTTGGGAGCTGTATGAACTGCTTCTCAAGTTGCATATAACTCATGCACAGGAAACAGTAAAAAATAGCAAATTTTTCATTAAATTAGAAAGGATTGTTTTGCTTTCGAAACTTTTATTCTGTTTTCATAATAAAACACTGCGGCCCCAAGGAAAAAAAAGTGTTTCTCCTAGTGTGGCAGTCAATGTGGCAAGCAGGTGGACGGCAGAGCCACGGTCTCTGCAGGGAGGAGGGCTCCTGGCCTCACCGACTCCTACACAGCGGCGGCGCGCTCACCTGCTGCCTGACCCGCCAGCCTCTCCCGGGGATCACCCACACCCCAAGAGGTCAGGAAAATGAGGAGGTAAAATTCAAGTCAGGATTGTTACAAGGTTAAACTGGGAGGGCTCCTGGGACACCCTGCCCAGCGATGCAAGCTCAGAAAGGAGGCGACAGACACAAACTGCACAAAGCAGCATCAGGCCAGCATCCTCGGCAGGCTGCGGTGAGACGGGCGAGACCCGGCTCTGCACTCAGGCAACGCCATCTCCTGGGGCCTGGGCTGTGGTCCCACAGCGGGGAATCTGCAGGGACATCAAAGGAGAGGACCCAAGGACTCCCCTGCCGCTGCCCCCGCCGGGCCTCATCACTCCACCTGGGCCGGGCGAGCCTGGGGCAGAGGCAGCAGGAGAGGCGCAAGTGCAGACGAAAGCGTTTCCTATCTCCGCACAGATGTGCTCCTGGGTCCGAGGCTCAGGCCTGGACCCTCCTGAACCACAGCCAGAGCCGTCCCCAGCCCACCAGCCAGGCGCACCTGTCCTGTCTCTCCAGGAAGCCCCGGCTCTCCGCCCTCCCGCCCAGATCCCGGCGCCTCGGCGCGAGCACGGAGAGCAACGCCACCGCTCCTTCCACTGCGGCCTCTCTCGGTCGGTCGGTGCTGACCAGTCACAGAAGCAACTTTGGGAGATCCTTCACGTGACTTTTCAGCTGCTTTTTCCAGACAGAGCAGAAACGCTCACAGGCCGCAGGGACCTCTGTGCCGTCTCACTCACTCTCCTGTCACTCAGCGAGCTGAGGTCACCAGAGCAGAGGAGTCGATTTGATAAAACGGAATACTATTTCCTGCTGGCAGCCAAATCTATAACTGCCTGATACCTCCAAATCCAAAAGCAAGTTTAGAAAATTTAAGTATACAGTGTTATGCTTAACCAGGAAAGCAAGCACAGGTGACTCTGCCAAGGACTTCAGCATATTCAAGAGGTGTTTTTGCTCCATTTGGTGGTGCAAGAAGGAAAAAAATCATTGTTTCTCTGATGGACAAGCCTAGGGTTTGTGTCTTAAGCTAAAGATGTGATTTCTTAAATTACATAGGTGAATCAAACCTCGCCTGGTGCTCAAAACCCTAAAAAGCTACCTACCTATTTGTCATTTTAAAAGTGATCCATTAAACCCAGCGTTCACCCACAACCCCCCAATGCAAGATCCACGTGGAAAGTCAACAACGTAGGATCTCAATGTTCCCACATGACGCTTCAAACACATCTTCCAAACGGTCAGGTATTAGCTACTTTTCATTGATATAAGGGGTTTTTTTTGGTAGAAGTTTGCTTTTATTACTTAACATTGTTTTAAAAATTCTGGGTAATACAATAAAACATAAAAAAAGATACAACGACTATAAATGAATAAAAAGACGAACTATAGTTATTTGCAAATGATAAGATGATGTTCCTTAAAAACCCAAAGAATGGCAGAAAATCCTTTAGAATAGTGGTTCCCAAACTTATATGCTTACTGGCATCCACATGGGGAATGTCAAAAACTTCAGCTGCCTGAGCCTCAACCCAGAGGCTGTGATTGAGTTGTACTCAGGTGTATCCTAGATTCTGGAATTTTTAAAGATCCCTAAGAGTGATTCTACTGTGCAGACAAGTTTGGTGACAACTGCTTTATAATTAATGAGTAAGCTCAGTAAACTGGCTGTGTCCAAGGCAAAAGTACAAAAATAAATGTTTCCTATTGAAATACGCAGTTAGAAAATGTAACAGAAAGAAATATCATTTACAACAGTGACAAACGTAAGATGCTCAAGAATGGTCTTAGCAAGAGAAGTGTGGCTCTTGTGTAAAGCGGATCGTGACATTACATTAGGGGCTGTAAGAGGAGTCTTCAGTAAATGGAGAGCCGCGGTGTGCTTATGACACAGTGCAGTTCCAAACAGTATCCCTGGAGGACAAGGGGAAGGTATTAAGCGAAATTTTAAGAAAATTACTTCAAATTTGGATAAAAGAGTTTAAAAAAAAAAAACCCAAAAGCCAACACAAACATTTTGAAACATAAGAATGGAGGGTATTTGCCTCACTAGGTGCTAAAGTAGATTACACATGATGTTGAAATTCTGGTCCAAGAATAAGGACATGACCGCAACAGAGCGAGTGGTTCAGAAAGAGCTCTCACGCCGAAGACGACGACAGAGGGCGAGGGCAGCATTACTCGGGGCGCGGCACCACGACACGAGGCTCTCCGCGGCTCGGGGAGAACAGCTGGCAGAGGGAAGGGTGAGCGCGCGCTAATGACCGGCACGAGAACGTCCACGGGCAGCCGCGGCGGCGCCTGTGGTCACAGGCAGGAAGGCAGCACGCCACCTGTACTTCACCCCTTTACGGACCGTGCCTGAGCACTGTCAGCTCAACTCTAAGCAGAAGACACTTTCAACCAATCAGAATCCGCACCGGAGACCATTAGGCACCGTTCCCAAATCCTGTCCCTGAGCATACCCCAGACACGGCCAGGCAGAGGGGCGCCTGCCCCCAGGGCCTTGTGGACAAGCGAGCCCGACCCACGCGGGAGAGCGTGGTGGGACGGAGCACGCCGCTCCCGCCTGGGGTGTTTCCTACTTCGCCACAGAGGGTGTCCAGGGCTTCTGCTTCCTGCTTGAACGCTGTGAGACACAGCAACGCGCTCTGCACCACGCCTACGTGGTCACCTTTAGGTGACGCGTGTGACCAAATCTCCCACCAGCACCCACCGGGGGGCGTCCTGCTAGCAGACAGAGAACCAAGATGGTGCGCGGCCACGGGCGCAACACGGCGTTCACCTTCGGCTCCCGAGGACAGGATCCCTTTGACGCGCAGATCCAGGGAGTCCAGAGAAACTTCCACATACCCTGTGCTGCCTCCTGGCGCCGTGGGCTCTGTGCTTCCCGAAGACGACTTATAAGCCTCAGAACCTAGATGCAAAATGCACAGACCGTGAAACACTGCGCCAGATTCCGCCCTCCCAGGGGATGCACAGCTGGGCCCCAGGACACGGACTGATTCTGGGCAATCCGTAAGGACAGATGGGAACCCACTGCTGCTCAGGCCGTGCCCGTCCCACGTCACCCTTCCTGCCGTCCATGTGCCACCCCTACGCAGCATTCACGGGACAGGGAGCTGTGTGGAGAAACAGAAAGATGCTGCCGTGTCAACACATCCTTCTCTGCAAACATGCCGCTGCATAAAAGCCAATCAAATGATCAAGGAAGTGGATAAAAATGCGGTATGCATGTGTTCTGTGAATTATTTTTAAATGACAGAAAATTCTAATTTGAAGACTTGAAGGACTGGCTGATATAAAGTGGCTAAACAGACAGCCCCATAGGTGCCGTGTCACTGGGAAATAGCATCGGCTAGAAAGTGCCCAGCGACTCGCAGGGAAGGGTGAGTGTCGACCCCGCTGGACACGGCGGCTTGTGAAGGGTGCTGCCCCCTGGAGGCAGTAACGTCAGCACCTGCCGAGGAGCGGGAAGGCTGACCGGCAGCTGGCTCCCGGGTCCAGCAGCGGGAAGTGGGAAGTTCAACCACTTGCGTGGCCTCCTCTGCCCTCGAGGGCATGAGTGGTGGTGGCAGTGGGCCAGCCACTACGCACTTCCCAGGAGGGCAGAAAACGCAGCCCCGGGTGGGTACGTGTGACTCTGAGAGCGTGCACCGAGCCTATGAAAGTAACGACAGATGACACCCAGTCCCAGCACGGGGCAGACGGCGGCCCCTCACAGCCACGCCTCTGCATGCCGGCCACCAGCGTTATTCCAATGATCGGAAAGAAGAGAGCCACCGGCACAGAGAGGTAGGTTATCCCGTCTTTAATGCATGCCAGATTCTGCACCTAGGTCTTAGACAGGAAGAATCAACCACCTTACGGAAATCATTACATCATATCACTGTGAAGAACATGAATGCTTTGTACAATTTTGAACTTAAAGAATGAAGAAATAAAAACATCAAACTCATGAAGAAATAAAATCCAAACTCCTACGTAAACATTTGAAAGCATGCATTTTACACATTACAGCAACGGTGACAAAGGCAAAATCTCTCCCCCCAAAACAACTTTTAGACCGGGATCTGCAACCCTCCTGCTGGCCACCAGCAAAAACCACATCAAGTGTTCTGACGTCAGCAGACAAAGCTGAGGAAAACAGAAAGAGGACTGACGGGACAGACACAATTCCCAGGAGGCACCGGCTCACACACAACCCGGAGTCGCCACAGCCTCTACCGCAGGGCACAGGTGCCTCTAGGGGGTCTGGAGGATCAGCCCAAGTAACGGAAAAGAGAGCAAAGTGCTGCAGCTCCCTGACACTGGTGTAAGGACAGACGGAACACACTAGAAAGTCCAGAAATAGCCCCAGACACCAGCTGTCAACAAAGGTCCCAAGGTGATTCAACGGGGAGAGAAAAGCCCGTTCACCCAGTAGAACGTGAGCAAGGGCAGGTCTACACCCGCACACACGTGAGCTCGCCACAGCCCTACCGCAGGGAAACGTGAGCTCAGGACGGACCCGACACTGCGCGCAAGCGCTCAAACTGTGAGGTCCAGGAAGAAAACACGGGCAGAAGCTCTGTGCCTGGGTTAGTCGAGGATTTCTTAGAGCTAAAAGGCATGAAGCATAAAAGAAAACAATTCACAAATTAGACTTTAATAAAATTTTTTATACTTTTGCTCTTCTAAACATACTATTAAGAAAATGAAAGGCAGGCCTCAGACTAAGTATAAATACCTGTAAAACACCCACCCGATAAAAGACTTGTAACTATAATATTTTAAAAGTTCCTACAACTTAATGGAAACAACCTGATTTAAAAAGCGAGCAAAGGATATGCACAGAAACTTCACAAAAGCAAGCCAGCGACGGCCAAGACGCACAGCCTCACTACTGGCTCGGGGACGCAAGCTGAACGCGGCGAGACGCCACCGCACACTCCACAGAACCACTGAAACCAAAGGCTGACCCGCAGGGGTGTTGACAAGGACACAGGAGAACCGGCCTCCCGTGTGCGGTGGTGGCGTCGTAACCTAGGACAAGCGCTCTAGGAAACAGGTCAGCAGCTTCCGAAGACCTGGATATACGCCTTGCTCCTCTGCTCTTCCACTCCGAAATTCCACCCAGGACAGAGGAAAGCAACCGCTCAACACACGTTCACAGTGGCTTTATTTCTAACAGCCCGAGACAAGAGTCTCCCAGTCCATCGACAGTGAACGCACAAGCAAAGCGTGGTACGGCCACACCACAGAGGCCTGCCCACAGCGGACAGGAAGAAACCAGCCACACACACAACAGTGCGACGGCGCTAACACTGTCTGTGTGGTCAGAGCAGCCACAGGGAAAAGAACACACTGAGTGACTCCATCGATACAAACTACCGTGAAGCACGAACCAGCCAGCAAAACAGCAGAGCAGTGGCTGCTGGGGCAGGAAGGGGCAGCTGGGGGTGGGGGTGGCAGGGTGACTGTCTGCCTGGGGAGTGGACACTCCCCAGGACACAGAGGAGGGAGGTCTGTGCCATGGGGGCTGTCCTGAGCGGAGGAGCCTGGGGTGACGAAATGCTCACAGTATTGATCACGGTGATGGTTTCAAGGCCATAAACATGTTAAAACTCATCAAACTGGGGACTTTGTTTACGCACGTTTTATTGTACGCCAACTGTACCTCAATGAAGGTATGAAAAAAAGCAACCCTTGGCACGCTAAACCTGCTGCAGCTCTCTGGGTTTGAGGGGTGATTTTCTTCCCTGCATTCACCCGTAATTCACAAAATCACTCCTGGAACAGGGGTCTCTGACCAAAGGCCAAGGCTGCCAGGTGGACCGAGACGCAGGCCACTCAGGACCCTGAGGGCAGCTACCGCGGCCACAGACCTCTCTCTGCCACGCCCTGGGAAATGCTGGCCAGGCCCCTGGCACCTGGGCACCCTGTGCAGGTTCAGCATTCAACAACGAGGTCACGGTCAGCCAGGTCTGCCAGGTCTGCCAGGAGGAAGCCACTCATCAGGATCACCTGAGCTTCTCGGACAAAGCCTTTCCGAACTTTTTTTTTTTTTTTTAAACAGTGGAGGCTTCTTTTCAGATGCAATCCTCTGAGAACCCAACCCCACAACCCCAGGCTGCCCCTCGGCACGCCCCACGCCACGGTGCTCACCCAGTGAGCTGCTGGGCTTCTTCCTACTTCTCCGCCTCCTTTTCCTAGCAGGCTTGACCCAGGGGCTGTCGGTCTTCCCTTTCCTCTTGAGAAATTTCTTCTTGATGCTGGATTCAGAGCTCTGGAGAACCAAAGGGCAGGTGCATAAACAGCAGAGCACAGGGAGCTCTTGAAAGCAAACACACTACAACATACTACAAGTTTTGTTTTCCTGCTAAATAAAATATCCTGACTCTTCAACCAAAAGATTAATTTTACTTTTAGACATTTTTCTGGATCACATTCTTAAAGATATCCATGCTTGTCCCTAAACATCTCCCTAAAGCTCAGTCTTTTAGAGGCAAAAAAAGCCAAGAAAATTAAAATGGTATTTATAAATCTTATTTGAGTTTGGCACAAAAGAAAAGAATAAATTGGAAAGTTCTATTCAGAAACTAAATAAATAAGCTCAGGAAGAGAGAATCCACTTTTAATCACAAGCATCCACTCATCCTGCTCACAAGAAAGAACAATCAGCGCCTCAACTGAGTCAGAATCCAGACCCACATTAATTATCTACGCACAGAACAAGGAAAGAGGTTATTATTAATTCATAACATTTCAAGTTTTTTGAAGTATCTGTTTCTAAAATCTAGATGCAGAAAGGAGCCGGGCGTGGTGGCGTGGCCTGCAGTCCCAGCTACTTGGGAGGCTGAGGCGGGAGGATGGCTGGAGCCCAGGAGTTGGAGGCTGCAGTGAGCTGGGATCACTGCTGCACTGCAGCCTGGGCGACAGAGCGAGACCCTGTCTCCAAAAACAAACAAACAAATAAATAAAAATCAAGAAAAATACACAGAGACGCAGAAGGGCGTTGAGCGCCGGGCGCTGCAGGAGCAGCGGGCACACCCAGCCCCTCTGCGTTAGCGGACGGCTCAGGGCTGGAGTGCGGAGGTCTCGCAACTCCTTCCTCCCGTGGCTGTTCGGAGACGCTTAAGAAGAGCCCGGCAGACACAAAGGCACGTACAGCCGCCTCACCAACCACAGGAGCGGGCCCTGCCCTGGCGCCCGGAGCTCTGTCTGTGTCACAGCCCTGCTCCCACCGTGCTCCCCACACGGCAGAGCTTCAGAAAGAACAAGCACTGCACCCAAGTTCACTGCTGCTCGACTCCAGCTGCCCTCCACCACGCCACAGAAATGGCCCGTTGTCACCAAGGCCCTCTGCGTGCTCCTCTCACTCCCCCACATGACCAGCCGACCTCAGACTGCTTCCTCCCTCTTCGGGGTGCTTCTCAGGCCCCCCGAGCTCCCCCCTGCAGCCCAGAGACCTCACAGCGTCCCAAGCCACTGGTTCTCCATTCAGCCCTCGCCAGTGGGCAGCCTCGCCCTGGGCCGCGCCCCGCTCCCCACTTCCTGCAGACCTGGGTGCACGACTCAGATCTGGACCCCCCGCTGGGATCAACAGACCTCAGCATCATCCCCTCCCCTCCTGTCCCTCACCGCTGCATGGCAGCCGGCCCACCTGTGGTCCTGTCTGTCCTACCCAGAACACCTCTGATCCGGCCTCCCTGTACTCTCACCTCGGCCACCTCGGCAGAATCCCGACGCTGCCCTCGCTGCCGACTCCCAGTCACACCACTCACGCCGGCAGCCAGCAAGCGGGGCCACACTCTGCCCCCGTCTGCCCACCCGCGCCCAGGCGGGCAGCCTGCGCCAGGCCCGCTCTCCTGCGACTCTGCCAGGGACAGGACCAAGCGCTGCTCACCAAGTCCGACTCGTCACCGCATTCCTCTTCCTCCCCAGTGTCGGCCGACTCCGGCTCCTCCTCAGACTCCCCGTCCACCTGATCAGCCACGCAGTCGAGAGGCGGAAAACCAAACAGAAAATAAAAACTAATTAGAGTCCCTAGTGGCAGATGATCGGATCCAAAACAGATTTTTAAAAACGCTGTAGCAATGCATGCTGGGGACGCACAGCAGAGGGACCTTTCCCGTCCAGTGTCCGGGCGGCGCCGCCTGGTGGCTGTGGGAGGGACCGCGTGCTGGCCCAGGCAGAGAACCAGGCACAGCCAGTTTCCGCTCCTGCTCCCCCCGACGCCAAAGACCCCATCCCAGACAGGTCTGCACCATGCCGTGTGCTCGCTGGGATGGGAAGGTGGCTGCCCTTGCACACGCTCAAGCAGGGCTCCACCGGATGCCACCGATAACCGCCCTGGCGAAGGTCAGTGTGCTCCGTGTGTTTTAAATGTGGGAGAATTCAATTAAAAAGTAACAAAGCAAATACACAAATCGTAAAAAGATTTTCAGAGGAATGTGCAGTGCAAAACCTACCCCACACACCCAGCATCTCCGGCCCCTGGAGCCACCACTGCCGAGCCGCCCACGCATCCTTGCCGACGCCCCGGCACACGTGGGCCCAGGTGAGAGCGCTTCTGCTTACGGGCGGCAGGCGCCGTACACGCTTTTGTCACTGTGTGTTCTTCTAATTAAAAACATTTGGGGCCGGGTGCGGTGGCTCACGCCTGTAATCCTAGCACTCTGGGAGGCCGAGGCGGGCGGATCACTCAACATCAGGAGTTCGAGACCACCCTGAGCAAGAGCGAGACCTCATCTCTACTACAAATAAAAGAAATTAATCGGCCAACTAAAAATACATAGAAAAAAATTAGCCGGGCATGCATGGTGGTGCATGCCTGTAGTCCCAGCTACTCGGGAGGCTGAGGCAGAAGGATCGCTTGAGCCCAGGAGTCTGAGGTTGCTTGTGAGCTAGGCTGATGCCACGGCACTCTAGCCCAGGCAACAGAGTGAGACTCTGTCT
>CAUYRT010106410.1:0-16261 GCA_963574885.1 Lepilemur ruficaudatus
GCTAGAGTGCCGTGGCATCAGCCTAGCTCACAGCAACCTCAGACTCCTGGGCTCAAGTGATCCTCCTGCCTCAGCCTCCCGAGTAGCTGGGGCTACAGGCATGCGCCACCATGCCCGGCGAATGTGTCTGAGAGATTGTTAGGTGGCCAATGAATTTCTGTCGATTTTCACGAGAGACAGGGACTTGCTCGAGCTCAGGCGGGTTTCGAACTCCTGACCTTGAGCAATCCGCCCACCTCGGCCTCTCAGAGTGCTAGGATTACAGGCGTGAGCCACCACCCCCGGCCAGTATGTAGATTTTTTTAAAGCTCCCCAAATGATCCTAATGGACAGCAAAGTTTAGGAACTACTTCTTTAATTACATAAAAGTTGACAAAGTGATACTTGAAAAGGATGAGAGGTTATGTGTTCTATTAACTTGATTTAATAATTTAGTTGATTTCAGTTCTTTTTTAGCAGAAACCATAGGTATAAAATTTGCTCGAAGACTATGCAGATAGTTTCTCTTTCTAGGCTCCTTGGCTTCTAAAATTTATGAAAACTGACCTTTTTGGCAGCACGCAGAAACTATTTTGAGTGTGAGCAAAATTTTTCATCCCGACTCATGACTTCAAGATTGACTAGAAAAATAACCTCAAGAAGCGTTAAAGTTAATTTTCCTCCACAATTTAAGCAGCACTTAAAGTTTTATATTATCTTGATAGCTTACGATATTGAGAAAAACAATGCATATTCCCTCCTGTTTGTTATAACTTTCTTTTCTTTTCCTTCTTTTAAAAACAAAAGCAGTCTTCCGTACACAAAATGAGTTACTATTCATTTTATGGTTATCATATGCCAGGCTATCTAAAAATATTATCTCAAAATGTCCACAATCCTGTAAGGTAGGAAATATTAGTTTCCTTTTACAGATCAGGAGCATTTTAGTCAGTGGCCTAGTATCACACAACTAGGAAGGGGCTCAGTGAAAACATGGACCCAGATCTTTCTGCTTACGGAGTCTGTACCTTTTTTTTTTTTTTTTTGAGACAGAGTCTTGCTCTGTTGCTGTGGCATCAGCCTAGCTCACAGCAACCTCAAACTCCTGGGCTCAAACAATCCTTCTGCCTCAGCCTCCTGAGTAGCTGGGACTACACAGGCTTGTGCCACCATGCCCAGCTAATTTTTTCTGTATATTTTTAGTTGACCAACTAATTTCTTTCTATTTTTTAGTAGAGACAGGGTCTCACTCTTGCTCAGGCTGGCCTCGAACGCCTGACCTTGAGCAATCCTCCTTCCTTGGCCTCCCAGAGTGCTAGGATTACAGGCGTGAGCCACCGTGCCCGGCTGAGCCTGTGCCTTTTCTATACCATCACACAAGCAGCACATTAGGACCACTAAAAGAGCTAGAGTCCTTCCTCTGTTTTTGTAACTGATCAGGTTTAATTCTATTTAAGGTAACACTGAGCATCATTCTGTGTGGCAGAAGGCTGGAAGGTCTGGGAGAATTTCCTCAGTGACTTTCAGATTACAGATGTCCTAGAGCTGCATCTGACCTCCTGGAGCTACCTAGGTCTGAACCCAACTCTGGTCTCATGGAAAATTCAAAGTTGATAAGTTAATGAAATTCTTTTTGTTCTTGCAGTTGTTTCAATGGGGAAAGTGGCAAAGATGTTCAGTTTCATCCTTGTTGCCACTGCCATGGTGATGGCCAGGGAAAGTTGGGTAAGCTTATTGTGAGAACTATTATTGTATTTATAATGCCTCTTTGACTTGAATTCTTTTATTTTGCAGAAAACCCATAGTAACTTGCCACTGAACAAACTTAACTAAGTGGGGAAAAGAAAAAAGGCTGGCAGAAATTCCTGCCAATAGTAGCACTTGCCAAGCACTTAAAAAAAATTGTTTAAGTAAAAATCAGTATCCACAACAAATAAGCAAAATCTTTTTTTTTTAATTCACTGCAGTCATTTGGCCAGTTATGTAATATTAGGAATTTAAAACTGTCCATCGTAATTAACATTGGCTTTGGGCTTTCTAATATTGGACACTATTAGTGTAAACTAACCAGATTATCCAGCAGTAATTATAATGAAGTCATGCCTTCCTCCATTCATGAGTAAAAAGAACAAGATACTCATTTAATCAAGTTCTGGGAGAAAGAAAACTCCTAAGTTTTAAATAAGCTTATTAAGACTTTACATGCAGTCTCGTAAAGATTGGACATACTTCGCCTATGATGCCTTCAGTTATTTTCATATTACACAGTGCACTATGTGTAATAGTATCGCAACTGATTTCCCACGTTGTAAAGCAACACAGCATGCAGACACCACACAATGTTCTTGCTGTTCATTCTTTGGCTTGTGTGACTCAAAGGGCTAAGCAAACAGCTCTCTCAGAGAGGATAACTCAGAGAGATTACGGAGAGTACCAAGAGCAAATAACAAATAATCCTCGACAAATAGCTGGGAGAGGTTCAGGGACTTGGACCTAGAGATGGGAGGAAGGAGGCCTCTGCCACCACTTTCCCGTTGTTATGTGACTTCCAGTCCTACATTTTGCTGTCTGACTGAGTTTTGAGGCTGAATTTCTATCCTCCTGAAATTTGTAGTCTGAATTATAATCCTTTATAGGAAAGCAGTGTAGCTGTTCCCTTTGCCCAACGTGGAATCCCTAACTGTGCTGTCTGGCTGCCTAGCAGAGTCCCCGGAACACAGTAGGTCCTCATGTTGATGGAATGAATACAGGTAGTACAGAAAGATAGGAACAGGAAGCTATGCAAATGTAAATTAGACAATATGTCTGACTGTAATTGAATGATTTTTCGAAAATAATCTATGTGTATAAAGGTGGTATAAGGCAATTGCACATTAAAATTCATAATTTCCCAGAAGTAAACATTTATACTTCACAGGAGATCATGACATGAGTTGAAAATAGAGATGTCAAGGTAGAAATGGGAAAACGGGAAAAATTGGTCTTGAGACCCCTTTTCAGTACCCCTGACGGCCCCCTCAAATTGCAGCTTCTTGGCCTCAGTAACTCTTCCTAGGAGACCCACCTCTGCGACTCTCCTTCCCGATTTCCCCACCAGATTTACTTTATCTTTAGAGAGCTCTGCTCAGGCAGGTGGCACAGTAGAGAACAGCTGGTAAGTTCTTTCACAAGCCACATTCTCGGGTGATTTGCCTTTTCAAAAAAGATAAATGACTTCAGGCTCCTCCCACCCCTTTTTGAGTAGCTGAAGGAAAAAGAGGTAGGAAAGAAAAGTGAAAGCGACTTCAGTAGAATTTCTAGCAATAGGTAAATAAATGAGTGAGGTACTCAGGGATAAGCGATCTAAACAAGCATCCCTTATAAAGGTACCAAATGTCATGAGGTTATATGCATTAAATTATATTTTGAAAACATACTTATACCGAAAGGTCATTGAAAAACATGATTTATCTTGGGGATTGACATACTAGCCATACAGTTCGCTTCTGTAAAGCACTTCACTGTTTAGAAAACACGTAAGTGGTATCATGTAGAGATTGAGAGCGTGGTCCTTGAACTGGATTTAAATCCTGACTCCTCTTACCCATTGGGTGTTCATGAGGGGTCTTGCCGTCAAGATTGACCCCATTCCTACCTTATGGCATTATTATCAGGATCGAATGAGACAACGATAAAGCTATTAGCCCAGTGATTCTGATCATTTCATTTCTTGAGTTCAGGAGCTTTAGCATAAGCCATAATTTCTTCCTCTTCCAATAGGAAATCACATGAGAACTTTCAAACCAGTTTCTGGTTGAAACGATATTCTAAAATGGGAGCTCGAATTGAATCATGGACATATCTCAATTTTTAGCAGCATCTGTTGTCCATGAGAATGAAATGCACATTTACTTTGCAGGCTGTCGAGGACTGCGCCCAGGAGCAGGCGCGGCTCAGAGCCCAGGTGCACCTGCTGGAGACCCGGGTCAAACGGCAACAGGTCAAGATCGCGCAGCTTTTGCATGAGAAGGAAGTCCAGCTCCTTGACGATGGAGTGGAGAATAACGTCATTGATCTTGGAGGCAAGAGGCAGTATGCAGGTCAGAATTTATTTTTCTTAAGTGTTTCAGTAACTTGTGCAGTCGTGGTGTTATTTATTCACTTCAGGTTTTGCTGAAGTGTTTTTCCTATTCCGGTAACAAGCATGAAATATTACACCAATTTTAAATGTCTTTTACCGTACTATACTCTTTTCTCTCTGTTATCTCTTCAGGAGACATTTAATGTGAATGCTAAATATCTGAGGACTTCTATAGCTTAATAAGAAATCAGGACAGTGGAGTGTTTAAATATCAGTGTGCAAATGGCAGATTATCATTGTGAATTTTTACACTTGAACTTTGTGTTTATTGTGTATCTTTCCTTGTTGCATTTATGCAGTTTTCCCTTCTGAAACCCTAACATGCCATCAGATGGCAAATAAGGTAATAGAATAAACGGGGCAGAAAGGGACAAAGAACTAGAATTACTGAGGAAAATAAGAGAGTAGTTTATATGTGTGTATTTTATGGTGTGGTAGTTTTACTTTTGATTAGGCCAATATATCGCCCCAGACACTAAACTGTCAACTCGTTATACACATCACTGCACGTATCATTATTCTCTATAGAAAACTCCTCATTTGGGGAAAATAGAAACTGTTCATTTGACTTCATCCAGAAGTAAAAGGCATCTTTTAGAGTAAACAAACAGTGACTATCACAAAGTTGATGCTATCTAGAGCACTTTGTTCATGTGTTGACTTTAGCAATACCATGATACATTATAATTTCCATTTATGAGTCTATCTTGGCCAATTAACTGGGCACTTTGTAAGGTCTGGGATGATATTTAATGCATTTTTACCTTCTTATCAGAAGTGCCCGGGACATAATAGGTCAGAATAGATTCATAATAGATATTTATGAATGAAAGTAAGGTATTACATAAAGAAAGGGATAGCAAGATAAGCAAATATAAATTTGGAAATATATCTAACTATGATCAAAAGACTGTAGAGACCAAAGCTTATGGGAATGAAAACATCTTTGTGTTTCTACATATATTCACCAGTATAGGATATAAGACTTGTGAGAACCTTAGAGCCTATGCTTCAGTAAAATGCTCCTTTTTCTCCCTTTACCAAGATCCTAATTTCTTTCTGCTCAGACTCGTTGCGTGGGCTCCTGACCCTCTGTTGACCATCGTCTTTATCCTTTAACCTTGATCCCTGGAGTCCACTGCCCTCCCCCACGCCCTTAGGGACCAGAAAGAGGCCAGAGCCACTGGCCTGCAGTCGTGGGGATGAGTGTAGGGTGAGGATGGCCTGAGCTCCTAGAGCATGGAACAAAGAGGAACCAGGGACCACTCGGATAAAAGCAGGCTTGGGAAACAAAGGGCTGTCCTTGAAGGGATGAGCTTACAGACATGTGGTTGCAAAAGTAGGTCCAAAACTGATCTCAAGGTCAAGGAACCCGATGGATGCAAGTGAAGTGCCATTATTCCAAATTGCAAATCAAGCTCAAGACTCAGGTTATCTGTTTAAACACAATCTGAGCAGGTTGTCAAGACAGATTCAAGGGTCAAGAATGGCAGGAGGCAGGCAGGTAGACATTTGTTACCGGGACTCTGCAACCCGTCATGGGAAGACTGAGGCTTAAGAGCTAAAAATTGAGTGCTTGTGTTTAGAGAGCAGATCCTGGGAAACAAGCAGTCACCAAGGTGTAAGGCAAGAAGAAATCAGTTACCAGGAAGTTAAAATGCCAAGGTCAGAGCATGAGTTAGATAGAAGAGTCAGATGGAGAAAGCACAGACAAAACATTATATGGTGTGTTATAATAATATGACAGATATAAGCATTCTAGATGACTGTTTCTGGGTATAACAGCTAAAAAAAAATCCAGAAGTCAATAGATTTGCACTTAATATTCTTCATATATGGTGCAAGCGTAAAAGAGGAGACAGGGGAATTAAATATAAAATATAAATACAATTCCATTGTACTCTGTTTTTCAGCATATAAATAGTACTAGAGAGCCTCCCATGGACAGACACTCAATAAATAAAATATGTAACAAAAATTCCAATAAAAATATATTATAGCATAATATGTATATTATATAATACTATATAAAATACATAAGAACTTGCTCACATCCAAGTTTGTGTTTTTGGTGTCCTTAAATTTAAAAAAATTAAACATCCATAAATATGATCTGTAGAAATAGAATTTTTTGTTCTTATTTGCAAGTTACTGTATTATTACTAAATTAGTTATTTTCTGAATTCTAATTTGTCTCATGGTTGAAAACACCTAATTACATACAACCTAGCAATTTGTGCAAACAATGCACAAATCACATGGTTTTATACAGCATATAATTAAGCTGTGTCTTTTTTTAAGCATTTGGGTGCTATAGAATTATGAATTAAGAGATTACTGTATCAAATTCACGTTAGCTGGTGACGATCACAACAATCTGGCATCACTACATCTGTTCGGTGGACAAGACCACTGGCTGCACCAGGTCCCCTTCTGCAGGAGCCCTCGATCTTTATGTCAATCTCTTGAGGCAGTATACGAAGGGGACAAGGTGTTGACTCTAAAGCCTGCTATCAAAGTCCAGCTGCCCATCTTGCTAGCTGTGGCCTTCGGGCAAATTACTTAACCTCTATGTGCCTCATGTGCCTCATCTGTAAAATGGGAATGATAAGAATCTCTGTTTATTTGTTGTAAGGATTAAATGAGTTCATGTATTTAACATAGCAGTTAGTGCAAAAGAAGTACTCAATGAATGTTAGTTGTCTATGGCCATTATTTATCCTCCTTCCCTTGTTTTCAGAAGATAGAGCCCACTCACTCCATCCTACAAGAATATGTGCTCTCCAAAGGGCCAGTTTCCTTTATTTTCTTCGTTTGCTTGTTATGTTGCCTGGGGGTGCGGATGGCAGTGGCCGGGCCAATTCTAAAATGTCCCAGCATGCTCTGTGGAGTGGCGGCAGCTGAGTTAAGTTGCTGTCTGGGTTTTTTGTTTCTGTTTGTTTTTTGCATTTAGAATGTGGGGTACTTTGAGCCTCAGCCACCATTCTGAGACATTTGGCAGGCTGTCATTTCACTTTTTGAGCTTAAACATTCAGCCTTCCTGCAAGGCTTGCTTTCTGCACGATCAGAGAAACTGTGCACATCTCCCAGTTTAATGCCATGTTTGTCAAAACAGAAGGCAGGAAGCCCTGGCCTCACTCTAGTATTATGTAAGTATCCAAAAATCCTGTTGCTCTTTCTTTTTTTTAACTTCCATGAACATAGAGCTCTTTAACCCTGCCTTTCCCCTACCTATTCTCCAGGGGGTTGAGCAGGTCAAAACAGTTTGAAAACCGTAGTTTTAAATATCTAGCTAATATTTCAAACTCTGCATTGCTTGAACTTTCTGCTGTCACGGTTTAAGCCACGTTTCCCAAAGCAGGCTCCTAAATTTGTTTGCTGTAAGCAGTGGAACTACTAGTGCTTCATGCTTTTATAATATTTACTTATTTGCTGGGATTTTTGTTCTTGTTGCTGTTTTTTCAGTTGAAAGTTTTCTTAAACCTTAACTTGCATTTTTCTTCTGGGGAGAAGGAAAACGAAAAACAAACAAACAAACAAAACAAACAACAAACTCACAGTTGGCGTGAAATGAAAACAAATAGAAAATGTTGGCTGAAACTTCTGTATTCACTAAGTTTTCCAGAGGCAAATGTTATAGCTAATCGTTTCCATATTTGCCTGGAAAATAGTCTGAACTCTCTGAGATTTTGCTATTCAGCTCTTTGGTAGGAGACTAAAGTAAACAGAGAGCTCCTTTCCTAAGGGGGTTAAAATCTGCAGACTTTAATGAAAGTGTTGTCCAATACACTTGACCACGAGAGGTAAGCTTGTTGGCAACACTGAGCTACTTTTAGGGAATCATTTTCCCATTGCATTTCTTCTTGTTTAATTGCCAAAACAGGATCCTTTTTATAATTCAGCCTGTGTAAGGAACACTTGTGCTCCTGAATCTCAAAAATAAATTTATGAAGAAAACCTAAATCACAAAGATAAACATCTCACCAAAGCAGTGGTATGTGATTGATCTCAACCTTGTGAGAGCTTTATAAAATGACTAAGGTTCTTTATTTTCTTTTCTCTTTTGATTTCTAAGGCCTATCCAACCTATTTAATGCGCAGTATATTTATCTGTAAGAAAACAAAAGAGAGTTGCAGACAATTTGGCATCAAAACAATGAAAATGAAGAAAGAACTTAAAAATAAGCTAAAAAGGAATGGAAATTATCCAATCAGGAAGAGAGAGCTTTTTTTTAAAAGTGAAATTAATAAAATGATAAGGGTAAAATGTAAAAGTTGCCAATGTTCAATCACAGTATTTTTATTCAAATGTTTTTAGCTGGGTCTTCTTGAGACTGTCTCTTTATAGAGGCTACTACCTCAATCATCCCAAAACATAGCTTCCTAGGCATCTAGACCATAGAGAAGTCCACACTTGTCATATTCTCTAAGTCTGTGTAGATCAGCCTGGGAAGACCCAGTGGATATTGATTTATCCCACCCTCAAGTGCCTTAAGAAACCAGTACTACTTTTTGGTGACAAATTGGTAGCTATGTTTGCTTCAATGGTCAAAGAAATAACCATTGGGGGGGAAAAATAGGAGGATAAAAGGAATAGTAGAAGCTTGCAGTTTTTTAGCAAAAATATCCAAGAATGTGTGGACTGTTAGAAATTTCAGTGGGTTAGTAAAAAATCCAGTGAGACTGGGTGGTATAAGAATCCGATAAGATTACTATTTTGGGTTCATTTCCAGATGTTCAGAATCATGCTCTAAGTCAATATATTAAATTATTTGTTTGATGTTATATTTCAACTTTCATTCTTAGCTTTATAGGACAGAGAAATTCTACTCTTCTGCCTGATAAACCTATAATTTCCACTTAAAAGTGCTCTAACTGAACACATATAATTTATTTTTGAAAATTGTTTTCTACAAAAATCAGAAATGAGAAACAAGATAAACAAGATCCGTATTTTACTCCTTTCTTTCCTGTGTTCCTATCAAGGAGTCACGTGACACATGGTAGGAAAGGAAATAAGACTTTCCTAATATCCACGGGAAGATGTAGAAGATGCAGTTTTAAAAAGCTAATTATCGGCATAATGTGTTTATCTGTCTCTATTAGTCTTGAGTAATCTCATTCAGAGGCTCCCTTGAGAAAACAAAAAGACACATAATAAATGTTACATGATCCACCTTGTTTTACAAACAGATTGTTCAGAGATTTTCAATGATGGCTATAAAAACAGTGGATTTTACAAAATCAGACCTCTCCGGAGCCCAGCAGAGTTCTCTGTTTATTGTGACATGTCTGACGGAGGTGGATGGACTGTAATTCAGAGACGATCTGATGGCAGCGAGAACTTTAACAGGTGTGCTAATTATGACACGTGAATTTATTTGGAATACCAAATGTGAGATTTATAAGTTAAATCATTTTTCTATTTTATTTTTTATCATTTTATTTTATTTCATCGTATTATAGGGAAGTTAAATCTTTGGATCATGTCTTAAAGTCTATGAATTAGAATTTCACTCTCTCTAAATAAGAATACTGAAAGTGAATTAACTAATCCAAGAAAATATTGGCAGTGAGGGTATCAGTGAGTCGTGCTCACCTTGGGTACTGCAGGTAGATTTTGCTAAAATCAGCTTACACTTTCAATTTTTTAGAGGCTGGAATGACTATGAGAATGGCTTTGGAAATTTTGTCCAGAAAAATGGCGAATATTGGCTGGGTAACAAAAATCTTCACTTACTGACTACACAAGGTAAGGTGTGCCTGGCATCAAATTTATTTGAAATACGAAGAAAACAACACCAAAATGTTTTCTGCTCAATTACGGGCAATAGAATTAATTCAATACTGCTATGATTTACAGATGGTAATGAAACTTTTGGGCAATAATCCGCTTTGTAAAATGAGGCTGCTTAAAATTAGAAATAGAGGAAAAGAAACTAGAGCTGGCTTAGGGGGCAATTATTTTCTCATATTTATTTTCTATTTATGGAAAAGAAATGTAATATCATAATCTTTGTGTGTGTGTGTGTTTCTTTTTTTTTTTTTTTTTTGAGGTAGTGTCCACTCTTTGCCCAGGCTAGAGTGCTGCAGTGTCATCATAGCTCACAGCAACCTTAACTCCTGGCCCAGTGATCCTTCTGCCTCAGCCTCCTGAATAGCTGGGACTATAGGCACACACCACTATGCCCAACTAATTTTTCTTTTTTTTTTTTTTTTTTTGGTGGAGATGGGGTCTTGCTCTTGCTCAGGCTGGTCTCAAACTCCTGACCTCAAGCAATCCTCTTGCCTCGGCTTCCCAGAGTGCTAGGATTACAGGTGTGGCCTGGCCCATAATCATTCTCTTTTAATGCTTTGTGTGCCTGAAGATTATATACACTGTAATGGTTATCTATTGCCACAATAATATTGTGTGACAAACCCCTTTAAAACTTAGTGTCTTAAAAACAACCACCATTTATTATTTCTCGCAAATCTGCAAGTTGGCTGGGTGATTTTGCTGCTCAGGGCTGGGCTTGCTCATGGTCTGCAATCAACTTCCTGGTTGAAGTTGCTGCTCTAAATTGGCCTCAGCTGAAGGATTCAGCTCTGCTCCAGATGGTGTCTCATTGTCCAGTTAGCTGGCCTGGACTTGTTCTTGTAGCAGAGGCGGAATTCCAAAAAAGACATTAGATGCACAAAAATCTCTTGCAGCCTAAGCTCGAAACTGGCATACAGTCACTTCCTTCTGTTGGGGAAAGCAAGACATGGGACCAGCTCAGGTTTAAGGGGAAAGGAAATAGGTGACAGGAAGAGTTATGAAGTCATGTTACAAAGGGGAGAGGTGAAGAATTGGGGAATCGGGGCTGTTTTTTGCAAATACTATGATATACTAAATATTCTCCTTTCCACACATGGCCCCGTCTTTTATTGTGAAACGTTTTCCAAGATACAACAAATGCCAAAGAAATTTTAACCTACCGCCTCAATTCTACATTAATATTTTCCTCTGCTCCTTTAATCCCACATCTGTCTACTCATTACTCCACTCATCCATCCATCCATCTTTTTTACATACATTTCAAAGTAAATTATAAACATCTATACAATTCCTATCTTTCAATATCTGTCTAAAATATCATTAGTTTGATAACAAGTTTTCCAAGGTTCTGTTTCCCTTCTGTCGTAGTCTGACATTGTAGTCAGTTCCACTCGAGTCTGATCCTGAATGTTTCATAAAAGGCAATTGTATTGCCCAGAAAGCATGCTCAATTACACTGGCAATGCATGAAACATAAGTGCAAGACATTATTTGTTCCATCCGAGTTCAGGAAAGTTGCTGGTGTTTCTATATTCATAATAATAGGATTATAATTATGAGACACTAGAATGATAGCTAGAGAGGATGTATAATCCTAGAAGCCTAACACTTTCTTTGTTTGCCCTTCTTGTGATCAGTGTTCTCTAAATTTATATAAGGTTTCCTTTTCTTCAATGTATTTATTATCCAAACTTTAAGTGTTTTATGTCAGATATATAACATTTATCATACCAGCTCTGGTTTCTTTTGCACATTTAATATTTATCTGCTTTTTTCATTAAAACTATGAAAAACCCCAAAGCAGTAACCCTTGGCTCCTTCTAAATATACAAAATTCAAACATTACTTTTCAAGTTATTATTATGTGCACATTCACCTGGATGGACTTTGCCAACGAATCTGCTTCACCTTCATGTTTTGATTTGGAATTCAGGCTGGCTACTCTCACGGTAGCAAAAAATGTACTTATCAGTTCAAGACCTCACAACTGTGTATCACATCATCCCCAGCAAAAGGCAGTGCCTTTGTCTCTGCAGTTTTTAAATATGAGAGCACTTAAGGCTAGTACGTTGCCTCTGAAAATAGCTTTATCCCCATTACATAAATTTTGACTGGAAGTGTTTGTAACAAAATTAATTGAGAAATAGCCTGTAACTGCAATTTTGTTTACTTATTGATCAAAGAGATATTTAGATGGTTACCTAAAAAAATCGAGACTGACTTTGTATGTCTCCTATAACACAAATTTATTTTTTAGCAAGCACAGTTGACTTAGCCTATCTTATTGCTCCTCTTCACCTCACAGTCTTGGCTCATGTGACCTTTACTGTCTTTAGAGAGCTCAGTGTGGTGAGAAGTCCATGGTGCCAAAGCAGCAAGCCCAACAGGAGCCCGCAGCCTGGTGCTCCAGTAATGAGGAGTCCAGAATTCCCTGTCCAAACAGCTTTGAGCTTGTTTCCAAGACCCCTTCAGACCTCTTCTTTGTCTGTCCTCTTGTGCGACTGGTGTGCCCACCCCTAAGCTTGCGAGGGGGCTAAAGAACAGCTTTTACTTTGGGTGTGAACAGAGCTTGGATATACAGCCTGGAATGTCCACAAGTGTGTCCAAGGCCCCTTGTGTGATGAAGATAGGGGTGGGGAGAGAAGGAAGGCCGACCATAGACTCAGCCTGGGAGGTAGAACACAAGGGTTCTTTCTTCCTGGGTCTCCATGTTCTGCCTTGGAACTCCAAGGATGCCGAGACTCTAAATTCCAACCTGGCCTTATAGGCCATTGTGATATTTTATTTATCAGAGTAGGAGAGTAGAACATATATGATCTAATAATCAGTTTATTTTATAACTTTCTATACTTCTGACAATAGTTTTGTTTCTGAAAAAGGAATGAATAGTCTTTGTTATTTGCAAACAATGGGACAATTGGGAAAAAAATGACTACTTGAAGATTGCAATTATTTCAGTCTTTTTTTAAATAATGCTCTTTTATCACGTAGAATTTTTATAGTTATTATTCTTTTATACAAATTTGTTTATGTCATATATCATTCTTTAGCACATGTAAAAAAGAATATATGTCAAATAAATTGTGTAAAGTATTCATGAAATGCTTTCACATTTTATTAACTCTTTGGAAATACCTTTTGACGCAGAGTCGTTATGTTAGTATATTTTTCAATAATTGTCATCTGCACCATCAAGAATGTTAGTAGGACAGCATTTCTTAAGAATGTTCTTCTACTGTCTCTGAAATTCTCTTCCAATAACATCCATTTTCATACACTTTGATGCTAACGCTCTCCTAATCTTATGAGCCACTATCAGTGGAAGGTTTTCAAATAACAACCAGGATTAATATCTCTTCCTCAAATAATCCTTAAAAAGTTTACTGCCTGATCTTTTATACCACCAGGAAAATGACCAAGTTGTTGCATATGTAGCCAATGGCAACTGCATTTTATGACAACCTAGTAGTTTGGCTACAAGAGAGTAAAAGATGTCATTAATAGTCATTATTTATTTTTAAGATCAACATTCTTACTGAAATTGAGAAAAAGAGGATAAATTATTAAACTCCTTAAAATGCCTGCCCTTCCATCATTAGATTTCATAATCTAACTAAATAATAAGTTGTTTTTTCTGTTGTTCTTTATCAGGTGAATTGCATTACCTTTTGCCTATGATAGACCTAGTAGAAATGTTTTACCTTTAATCTTGTGTCCCTTATTGTTTTGAAAATTACACAATAAAATTAAACAATAAATTACACAATAAAATGTTCATTATAAATACAATGGAGTCACTGTTAATTCTTTGAAAACTGATTCTTGGCAGAAGGAAATGGTTTCAAGCGTAAGTGGTTAATGTCATGTCACACATTTTAAAAATTACAATTTCTTGTTGCTTTTCTCTCCAGATGACTACACTTTAAAAATCGACCTTGCAGATTTTGAAAAAAATAGCCGTTACGCACAATATAAAAATTTCAAAGTTGGAGATGAAAAGGTACTAGAATTCTCAAATAAGTAACACCACAAATTAACGCTTAAAATTTGCAATATAACCCTGAAGTCAGTGGAAAGAAAAATATACAATAGAGTTCATTCTTTTTTAAATTAAAGAAACATGTTTTTAAAATAGTGACCACTGATAGTGGAGCTTGCCTCTTTTCTTTTAGAATTCCTATGAGTTGAATATCGGAGAATATTCTGGAACAGCTGGAGACTCCCTTGCAGGGAAATTTCATCCTGAGGTGCAGTGGTGGGCGAGTCACCAAAGAATGAAATTCAGCACGTGGGACAGAGACCACGACAACTACAAAGGGAACTGTGCGGAGGAAGATCAGTCTGGCTGGTGGTTTAACAGGTTTGCTGTTTTATAAACATAGATACAATGGCATTGATGGTATCTCACTGATGGGCATTAATTATAATATGTGAGATAATTCCAATCTTTATTTGTAATACTAGTATTATTACGTGATCATCCTTATTAGAATTCTTCGTCAATGAAATATTTGTGAGGATTTGTTCATTGTGTACATTAGTGAAGTTTAAAAGCTATGTCTTAAAACTAAATCAAATTATTGCTTTTACAAAGATTGTTTGCAAACTGAATTATGGACGAGTTAGAAATAGAAGGCCACAAATTGACACAAAGAAATAGTGGCATATATAGATAGGAAAGATATTTGTGGCATCCTAATAATCAACTAGCTCTTTACCCTCCTATGTAACAGCCACAAAATAGCCATTGTCACTGCTGTATTTTTTCTACATGGTACTACTTTGCAATCACTGTGACTTTCATTAATTTATTCATTGAATCTGAGCCTCTTCCAATGCAGAAACTTCCTTTACAATATTACTGAAACCTAATTCTACACTCTAAATACTTTAATGTTACTTTATCAGCAAATTCATTCATTTTTTATTGTACAAAGTTTTTTCTTTTATGGACCTGAAACCTGCTCAACAGGTTTTTTTCCTCAGTAGCTATAGAGTAATTATAATTCCTTTCTGGCCAAATTCTTCATGCCCTGGATGAGAAGGTATTTACCGTATTCCTCAATATTTTTTCTTCTCTAGGCCAAATATCCCTGATTGCTTTAACTATTCTTTACCTAAGCTGGATTTCAGCCAGCTCCACTTGTCATAATCACAAATTTAAGAAAGGCACGGACACTTCATACATAGTCTTCCTCAAAAATGACCCAATGGTCCTGCTACGTCTGCAAAGCAGATGTGCTCAGACCGTTAGGCAGTGCATGAGCTTTGAATGTCTTCTTTCCTCTTTGTAAGACAGGGGCCACCTCAAAATATTTGGACGTTTAAAATTTCATTTATTTTCTTTACCCACCCATTAATCACTTAGTAGCCGTCTTGGTTATCAGATAGAAAAAAACACCGTGTATATATGGAGTTCGGTACTATCCGCAGTTTCAGGCATTCGCTGGGGGTCTTGGAAGGTATCCCCTGTAGATAAGGCAGACTATTGTGGTTGTAAAAACAGTTTTTTCTGGATTTTGCCTTTTTTTAAAAAAGTCTGAGGCCGGGCGCAGTGGCTCAGGCCTGTAATCCTAGAACTCTGGGAGGCCGAGGTGGGTGGATCATTTGAGCTCAGGAGTTCAAGACCAGCCTGAGCAAGAGTGAGACCTCCCTGTCTCTACTAAAAATAGAAAGAAATTACTTGGACAGCTAAAAATATATATATATAACAATTAGCCGGGTATGGTGGTGCGTGCCTGTAGTGCCAGCTACTCGGGAGGCTGAGGCAGGAGGATCGCCTGAGGCCAGGAGTTTGAGGTTGCTGTGAGCTAGGCTGACGCCACGGCACTCACTCTAGCCTGGGCAACAGAGCAAGACTTTTGTCTCAAAAAAAAAAATAGACTTGAAAAAAAGTTTGAGCCCATGTAATAGTCACTTGTAAGGAAACTGGAGTGCTTGCAGCAGTGTGAAGGGAGAGACAACGTTCTTTTTCCTGCTTCGCAAATCGAAGGTGATAATAGTCTTTTCCCTGGTGGTTTTTCTGTTCTTTTAAAAACCATTTTCTTGGCTGGGAGCGGTGGCTCACACCTGTAATCCTAGCACTCTGGGAGGCCGAGGCGGGTGGATAGCTCAAGGTCAGGAGTTCAAGACCAGCCTGAGCAAGAGTGAGCCCCCGTTTCTACTATGAATAGAAAGAAATTAATTGGACAACTAAAAATATATGTAAAAAGTTAGCTGGGCATGGTGGTGCATGCCTGTAGTCCCAGCTACTCGGGAGGCTGAGGCAGAAGGATCGCTTGAGCCCAGGAGTTTGAGGTTGCTGTGAGCTAGGCTGACGCCACGGCACTCTACAGCCCGGGCAACAGAGTGAGACTCTGTCT
>CAUYRT010106412.1:0-25085 GCA_963574885.1 Lepilemur ruficaudatus
TTTTTTTGAGACAGAGTCTCACTCTGTTGCCCGGGCTAGAGTGAGTGCCGTGGCGTCAGCCTAGCTCACAGCAACCTCAAACTCCTGGGCTTAAGCAATCCTTCTGCCTCAGCCTCCCAAGTAGCTGGGACTACAGGCATGAGCCACCATGCCCGGCTAATTTTTATATGTATATACATATATATATATGTGTGTATATATATATATATATCTTTATAGTTGTCCAGCTAATTTCTTTCTATTTTTAGTAGAGACAGGGTCTCATTCTTGCTCAGGCTGGTCTCGAACCCCTGACCTCAAATGAACCTCCCACCTGGGCCTCCCAAAGTGCTAGGATTACAGGCATGAGCCACAACGCCTGGCTGAGTCTATGCTTTTTAAGTTTGAGGAAGCTATGACACAGAGAACTATGCATCTGCCACCTCCAGAAGCCTTTCATTAATACTTCCCGCTGTCACTTTCTGGCCCTTCCCACCAGCAGGGCTTGGGTCCCCAGGCTGGGATGCGGGAACATGATTGTATTTAGAACATGCTGTTGCCCCCTTCCCATGAAGCCTAAAAAGGAGTATGTTTTGTGAGGGGATGAGCAAACAGCTAGGCCCTTTCTATCACAGATACGGTTTTTGCCCGAGGGCCCAGCAAAGGAAATGAACTTGAAAAAATTATAAAATTATTTTCACAAACTAAATGAGTAGTTAAAGAAAGTAAACTAATATGAATAAGATATGAGAAACTCATTGGAAGAAACATTATTATTTAAATACTAGCTTGAAAGATATTTATTTGTAGTGAAACACACCCGCCACCACTCCCAGCCTCCTGTGGGAGATGGGCCAGCACCATATGATCCCATATGGATCTCCAATGACCTCATAAGATACAAAGATAAACGAGCCCTTCCTTGGAACCAGGAACCAGAATTTAAACCTCCTTCAGAGAACTCAGGATGACTAACTCACACAGAGGATGAGTCCTGGTGGCCGGGGGCTTTATTTGGAGTCCTCAGTTGCTCAATCACAAGAATTTCAAAGTGTTCCCAGTCGCCAATTTTGGAACTTGGGGGCTAAATTTGGGGGGGCCTGGGAATAGGCGGTATATCTCCAAGATTCTCTAAGCCTAAACTTGATCGGAAACAGATTTGATTTTCACTTAATAGAGCAAACTAGGAATTCCCTGGAAATAAGATCACTAACCCAGGGGAAATCCTGCTGAGGGCATTCTGGGAGGTTCCAAAACTTTAGTTGTTTGGGAAATCTGATTCCAAACTTGGATGTCTTCTCTCCATGCATGTACGCTCTTCCAGTGGGTAGAGTCATGATGAATTTATGCTACTTTTAGAGCTCATTGTAGCAGAAATCTCAAACGAAGGCAGATTTAAAAACAAAAAAGCTTGCAATCTCTCATGTGATTTCTATTCTCTGAGCGACTTCCATCAGACAGCGATTTTGTCCTCTGGAAAGCAGCTAGCTGGGGAGACATGTGAGGAAGGGGAAGGGCAGTGGCTAGCTGCCGAAAGCGACATTTGCATATTTTATGAAGGTCTAGGCTGTATTACTTGGTGGCTGTGTGGTTTTGGATGAACTACTTAATTTCCATAAACCTCTATTTCTTCCTCTGAAAAATTGTGATAAGGACTCTTACCTGAAAAGGCTGATCTGAAGCACAAATAAACAATGAGCCTGAGAGCACTTGATGAGCTGTGAAGCAACAGGTAAAGAAGGCTGTCCTTGGGTTATTCTACCCTTCCCTACAGCCTGCAGTGGGAACTTCCCTTGCCCTCTCAAATCTCCTCCCAGACCCCCATTCCAAACCCAGGCAATAATTCCAGGCATTCAACAGGTATTCAAGAAAAGTTTTCTTAACTGGATGAACAAAATGTTGAATAGATGAATAGATTCCATCATTTTACAAAGCCTTATTGGGTGCCTATTAAGTTTCAGGGACTGTTTTAGGTACTGAAGAAACAGCGGTGAACAAAACAAACACCCGTGCCTTCATGGAGCTTGTGTGCTCGAGATGGGAGACCCTAAACACATAAATCGCTAAAACACACCACTGTTAACTGGTGGTTAAAAGTAATGAAAGTAATGAAAGGAAGGAGGAAGAGGGGCCGCAGGGCAGGGCAGTCTCTCAGGAGATGGGTCGGGGTGTTCCTAAGAGCTCCAGTCCACAGTCCCAAAGGCTGAATTCTTTGGGAGTGAGCTGGCTTTCCAGGACTCCTTCTCAAGAGGTGTCATCTTACTCTCCTCTTGGCCACTGCTCTGGTCCTGGGCATCCAGCAGCCAGGCTCAGGTCAGAAGTCAGGCGACAGCTGTGAGCGAAAGCAATGACAAGCTTTGCAGATGGAACGAGACCGGAGAGCAGCACTCCAGGCCACCCAACCCTGGAAATCAGATCACCTTGGGAAAGATTCTGTGCCTCGGCTGTGTCTAAAAAGCCTGCGCTGTGTTTCCTTGAATAGCACTGGATGGAAATCAGTTTCATGCACTTCAAAGCCCTTCCCTGTTTGCATTGCGTGAATGACACATTCCTGCCCAAACTCATCCAAACTCACAGCGGCTCATTTCCTAGCAATGCTGCCCTAACGATTCATGCGTGGAATGGAATTAATCCTCGCATAGAAACACAAGTTTATATTTCAGGAAGGAAAATGTCAAAATTCCTTTCCCTTGTCTCCCCTGCTACTCAACCTCCACCCTGACCATCCTTACCCAAGTTCACGGGGCAGTCCCTTCCTTCAGCAAGCTCCCACAGCGCGATAGCAGAGTGGAGAGCACTCTGCATAAATCAGTTTTCCCGACAACTTACACTTACGTGGAGCCACCATGGGCTATTTCTTGACTTTACGGAATCATCTACTTTTTGCTTCATGACAGCTGTAGGACAAACCTATAGAAAATGACTTAGAATCACTTCAATCAGGGTAAAAAGTTCTTATAAAACTCTCTGGTCAAGGAAGACAAATAAGTTGTCTCTTGCACTCCAGTTCCATATGATCGGTGTTGGTCTACGTCACGCTGGTCTGTGAAGGAAGCTTGCTGCGAAGGCAGTGGAGGGCGGTTGACCAGCGATGTCTACCGTGGACAAGACGTGGTACAGGGCTTGCCTCTTGGGTGCTTACCCCGCCTCATCTACTTCCAGCTTCTCATTTTACAAATGAGGAGAGTGATATTCACAGAGCTAACCACATTGGGATGATATAGCCAATGAGAAGCAGAGCTGAATCTAGAATCTAGCCCTCTAGATTTCCCTTTGCGTATTGTTTGCAACATCAATTTTTTTGATCTCTCATTCATAAGGTCTGTAGAGGGCTGACAAGGAGAGATTAGGGACCCGCTGGCTCTGTGTAACACTGGATGCGTGGTTCATGGTAACCAACTGCTCCTCTGGTCCCAGCCTGGTTCCTGCCCTCCCTGCCCCTCCCAGTGGGACTGCAGACCTCAAGCTGTTGCAGACCCAGCAGGAAGAATGAAGAAATCTACAGTGATGCCCGGGGGCCTGGACTCCTGTTCCTGATGTCATTCCCTCTCCCTGTAATCATATTGCCTTCATCTTTCTTATCATCCTGGTTTGGGCAGACTCAAACTTGTGATGGCACGCACAGCATTGCTTGTATGTTACTCTCAGAGTGATGTTGACATAAATTGCATTTATTTCTATTTTGAAACTTAGTCCTCCTAGCTAAACCGATTTATTTTGTGGGAAAAGACATTCATGTGAGGATATGAGTAGGAGGAAAAAGGGACCAGAAAGGGGTTTTGTTTTGTTTTATCAAGAGATTAGCTTTATTTTTTTAAGAAAATGAAACAAACCCTAGCTCAACTGGTATATTTGCCTTTTTCTTGGGACAAGGACCTGGTCTCATGCGGAGCCCTCATGCTGGTCACCACCTCCTCCTGAGGCTCTGCCCCTTTACCTCGCCAAATTCTGTTCTTTCCCGTGTGTTTAAAGTCCTTCTTTGACTTGGGTAAGACAAAGAAAATCTGAATAGTTCAACACTTATTGAGAGTCTACAATTCATCAGCACTAGGCTTGGCCTTGGGGATTCAAAAATGAATACAACAAAGGAAAAAATATGGTAAGGAATAACTGATTCCTTACAATTACCCCGCAAGACGGACATCATTGTTTTCCTTTTCACAGGTGAAGAACTGAGTTTGATGGAAGCTAAGCAACCTTTCTCAAAGTCTCACAGTGGTGATGATTTAGGTAATTTGTTTCCAAAGACTTTGGTTTTTCTCCTATATAGCACCCCAAGTCACTTCACCTTTCTGGGCTCAGTTTTCTTGTCTGTAAACTTAGAGGAGTGGGCTGGATAATCCTAAAATCTGATCAAGTTCGACATTTCATAACCAATGCCCAAAGTTGGTAGTGGAACGCATACACCCATTTTCCCTGGAGGGTTCCTAAGTGGTTTTTTTTAAACATACATTTCTCCTGCGCATGTCATTATACTATCAACTCTTTGAGCTTAATATTTCATTTTGTAACCCATTTGTATGACTCACATATCTGTGTTCTGCACTCAAGGACTTCTCAGGCATTTTTACAGTTCATGACTTTCTGTAAACCTACCTTATCTTAGAGACTAAGTAAACCACACACTTCACTTCCCGACACCAAGAATTTTTTTTCTGTTTTCTCTCAGGGACAGCAGTAAGCTTTGGGTGTTCTGTGGCAGATCCATATAATCTCTTGCCTTAAGATGGAGAAAATATTTCTTGGAAATAATAATCCTTGGTTTTGAAGGGAAAATACACAGACTTGAAAAATTTCATGGGATCATACAAAGACCAACTGTATTTCTAGGCCAGGTATGGTGGCTCATGCCTGTAATCCCAGCACTTTGGGAGGCTGAGGAAGGAGGGTCACTTGAACCCAGGAGTTCAAGGCTGCAGTGAGCTATGGTTGCACCACTATACTCCAGCCTCGGTGACAGAGTGAGACCCTGTCTGAAAGAAAGAAAGAAAGAAAGAAAGAAAGAAAGAAAGAAAGAAAGAAGAAAAAAGAAAATGGACAAGGCTGAATAGACTTTCTTTAAAGAAGATATACAAATGTTCAATAAGCACATGAAATGATGTTCAACATAATTAGTCATTAGGCAAATGTAAATCAAACTATAATGAGATGCCACCTCATATCCACTAGGATGGCTACAATAAAAAAGAAAGACAATAACAAATGTTAGTGAGGATGTGGAGAAATTGGAACTCTCCTCCATTGCTGGTGGGAATGTAAATGGTGCAGCTACTTTGGAAACCAGTTGGCAGTTCCTCAGAAAGTTCAACATAGAGTTACTACATACCCCAGCCATTCTACTCCTCTCTCTATATATACGTGTGTATACACACACACACACACTCTCTCTCTCTCTCTCTTGAGTTATATATTCAAGGGAAATGGTAACATACATTCACACAAAAACTTGTACATGAATGTTCACAGCAGCATCATTCATGATAACCAGAAAGCGGAAAGAGCTCAAATGTCCACCAACTGAGAAATGGATAAGCAGTGTGTTGTATTCACATAATGAAATGTTATTTGGCAATAAAAAGAGATGAAGTGTTGATTCATGTTACATCCTGTCATCTTGAAAGTCACCTTGAAAACATTATGCCAAGTGAAAGAGTCCAGTCACAAAAGCCCACCTATTGCATGATTCCATTTATGTGAGATGTCCAGAGTAGGCAAATCAATAGAGACAGAAAATAGGTTAGTGTTTGCCAGGGGCTGAGAGGAGCTGGGAATGGAGAATGACTACTAATGGGTACAGGTTTCTTTTGGGGGGAATATTCTGGAATTAGATAGTGGTATAGTTGTATGACTCTGTAACTACACTAAAACCCACTGAGTTTCATACTTTAAAGTGGTGAATATTATGGTACATAAATTACATCTCAATAAAAGTGTTTAAAATAAATTTTTTGAGATCAAAGAAACTTCAATAGGGAAGTGAGAGACACTAACTTAAAATCCCAAGCTAGCCCCCATTCTTTGTACCTAAAATGCTCCCCACCTCCAATGTAGTGACAGTCACACTCATAGGACTCTAAATCTAGAGGGATCCTCAAAGCTTGGATTGTCAGTCACCTTAGTCAACGATTCTTCAACTCCCTCTAATATGTCCACTGGGGATCATTCAACCTATGCTTGACTATGCTCCTTTTTCCATCTCTAAGCATTTACTGAACACCTACTATGTGCTCAGCTCTGAGCTAAGCATTGAGAATACACCTTGCATTGTTATCTCTTTAAAGCAGCAAATATTTATTTGAATATTTATCATATGTAACACATTTTACTGGTTTCTATTTGTTTCTGTTTATTCATATTCCTTTTAGCATGGATTCTCCCAGAAGTAGATCTTGTGACAAAGATTTGAGTGAAATAGTGTATCGGGGAAGTGCAGGGAACACTCTAGGGAAGTGAGGAAGGGACCCAAGGAAGGAAAGGAAGGCAGTAGGGGTGCCCATAAAGTCAGGCATCACAGTGAGCCAATAAAGCTTAATTGTAAGGGGAAAGTCTGGGGAAAGCTATAAAACAGACATCTGAAAAATTATTCCACCCAAGGATGAGGAAGCTGGGATATTTACATACTACTTCCCGAGTCCTTGGTTGTGTGCTCTGCCGGGCTGTGTTAACTCCTTAGCGCTCTGGGCCGGGGAAGCACAGACTAGGCCAGTCAGGAGAGGAGAACCCTCATGCACAAATGCAGATTCTGGCCATCGGTAGATGACAGGACTTGTGGTTCAGGAGATAAAGGTGGCACAGGGACAGCATTACCTTTCCTTCTTCCACAGAGCACCCACGATAGTGTAGATGGCGCACAAGAATACACAAAGTGCATGATAATGCCATGAATTAGATGAATTAGGTAAAGGTGAAGGGAAAACAAAATATAAAAGGGACACTAAGTCCTTCTGGCAAGGCAATGACTATCCTCCCAGTAGACCCAGAAAATAGATGTTGGATCTGTCAGAATATCCTTTGGCGAATGTCAAAAATACCACCACAGCCACCTGTTGGAAAGGCAAGACGGGGCTGCTTGCACGTCACAATGAGGGAGATCACTCGTGGACAGAGTGTCTGCAGCGTCTCAAAGGCAATAGACCTGGGGTTGGGGGCGTCTAGCTGAAAACACGTCTTTCTGTGCAGGAGCCTGAATAGAACTGGGTGGGGATCACAGTACAAAAGTTAAGGATGGGTGGACACAGGAAGGCAAAGGTTTTAAAATAGTCATTTTGTTAATGATTGAACAGTTGAACAGTCATGTGTTCATTTAAATGGTCTCAAGGGGGAGGTTCTTGACACAAAGAGTTGTTTCATTGCTCACTGTCTTCCTGCGCAAGCGTTTTCTGGAACAGTGAGGTTGTGGTAACGTTGCAGTTCTCACTTTCAACATAAGCCTATGACGTCCCACCAAAATATAACTTAGTGAAAGCAGTTCCATAGAAAGTCAGCAGCACGCAGCCCAGGTAGGGAGCCCTCTGCAATTCTTGCTGAGCAGGAACAACACCCACACCTCCCATCCTTGGGAAGGAGCAGCATTAGAGGGTGCAGTGCAGTTTCAGGGCGGTGACGCAGGGCGGCTTCTGTGGCTGTCAGCAGATCACGTCTCCTGGAGCTCCCTCCCGGGCCTGAGGGATGAGCTGAGAGCCAGGGGATCCCTGAGGTGAGGTTCCCCAAATGACTCCTCTGCTGGAAATGTGCTCCCAAAGCAGATCCTGGCCGCATCTCGCTGCCAGCCTGGGCAGCATCTCTCACTGAAGCTGGGAAGGAAGCCCCTCGCCAGCCCGGCTTCTCCCTGCCTAACCCTGGCACAGTGGTCGGAGTTCTAGTCTCTGCTGAGGACGTCCCTTGAACGCTGTGTCTGGGGGCAGCCGCAGCTTGAGCAGGTACACGCTCTGCTACTGTTGCCTGACAGAATCGCCAAGATTGCAGGGGGTTCTCAGCCCCTTCTCTCCAAGGCCAGCTGGTGACGAGGCACTTTCACTGGCTCCATCCATCAGATCCTCGTAGCCCTCCAGCAGGCAGGCAGGGCCACCTCCCTCTGCCCACCTGACAGAAGGAGAAGAAACGGGGGCTTCAGGTCATATCAGCAAAGGGAAGGAGCTGGGTTGACAGCCAGGTCTTCTGCCTTGGTCCAGGGCTCTTTCCAGGCTAGGAAAATTCCCTATGTACTCATCTCTGAAATATTAATCACGGTGACAGAATTATTGTCAGGCTACATCCCCACAAAAATGTCCAAACACTAGAAACTGCTGGTTGTAATTGGGAATGTGGTCTCGTTAGGCTGCAATCTGCATGGCCAGGCTGTTTGAACATTTAAAAATACAGGTTGTTTTTCCCCTTATGAAAGTAATAATGCTCATTATGAAGCATGGGCTTAGAGAGTGGATTTGTGGATGGCTGTGCTTCAGAAGGAAGGCCTTCGGTCCACTCCTGACTGAACGTGACCTCATCTTAAATGAACGAATGTTGCAGGAGGAGGGTGATGCCACCGTCCTGTATTGCGTTTCTGGGGGAGGACGGCCCTTCTCACTCTCTAGGAGGGCAAACAAGTCCTGTGTTCCCAGCGGTCGGAGGTTCTAACAGCCCATCTCGTCCTTTCCAGTGGCCGTTGAGCCTCAATGTGTAAGAAAAGAAACAGAATGAGAGCTTTTGTGCCAAACAGCTGTGTGGGCGTGGGGCAGGGCTGGGGTGGAGGGAAAGGGACCACTGATGGATGTCTCAGCTGCCCAGGAGCCCATGCCAAGGGAGGTCTGATGGTGGCTTTGCTGTCCTCAAAGTGCTCCTATAACGGGTCTGGGGGCAAGGGCGCGCTGGACAAACATTCTGATGTTCAGGAGCCACTGGACCAACACCTGCCCCGGCCCTGCCACTGCCCCAGAGCCAGCGGAACCTGCTAGGCCCCCAGATGACATTCCCCCAGAACCCAGAGTGCCTCAGCAAGGTGTGGGAAAGTGCAGCTCCACAGGGGCTGAGCTCATCACACCTGCCTCAACACTGCAGGACACTCACACGGCCAGCAAACCTGGTCAGCGTGGCGGGAGGGGTGGGCCGAATTCCCTATTCCCACCTGGAGGCCAGACAACAACCGTTAGCGCATCCTAAGCCAGGAGCGGCCACCAGTCTGGCAAAACACAGAAAAGTTGCAAGAATCCTCCAGCACATCTCCCATCCCAGGAGGTGCAGTTAAGAGCTCTGGGTCCTGGTCTCCACGGCTGTGCCCTTCCACCCCGGGGCCTCCCTGAAGACGGGGGCGTGGGGTGGCTCCAGGTCTCCTGCCAGCACAGGCTGCAGCACCTTTGCAAATGCAGATTTTTGCCAGAAAATTCCACCTTAGAGAAAGTTGAGCCTCACCACTCCGGAACCCAGTGACAGGGAACTTCACCACCTTTCTCTTGTTCCCTAAGTCGGCAGCATTTTGTAGCACCATTTTGTAGCACCTGAAACTGGTTATACTCGCCTAGGATTTTGAAATTGGTACTTGCAGTACTGATAAGAAGGTGGAGTGGGTATGTGCTGGTGTCAGCAGAGCGTGTGGGTGGAGAAGGGCAGCAGCTGGGGTGGGGGCCGAGAGCTCCTAGCCTCGGGGGAGAGTGCAGGGCACATGTCCTCCAGTCACCCCTGCTTGCAGCCTAAGTGCGATTAAACAGCTTCTGTTTGGCCCTTGGGACACGGGGAAAGCCCAGCGGTCTCTTGGCTGCTGCCTTTCACAGTTCCCAGGAAACCTGGCATCCCTCAACTCCTGTGAGACCAGCTGATGGCCTATGACTGAATCTTGGCTGGTGTATTGTGAGGATCACATGCATTTTTGTTAAATTAAATTGAATTCAATAATATACAAGCCACATGTAATAGAGAATAAAGGCTCCCCAAAGTAGTCCGTGTCTTAACCTCCGACCTTGTGACTATGGTACGTTACGTGGAAAAGGAGAAAGAAGATTACAGATGAATTGAAGGTTAGTGACCAATAGACTTCAAGACCAGGAGAGGATCCTGTACTATCCAGGGGACCCACTATAATCACAAGAGCGGTTAACAGTGGAAGGAGAAGGCAGAAGAGGAAGTCAGCGTGATGTGATGAGAAGGACTCAGCCTGCCACTGCTGGCTCCAAAGACGCAGGAAGGGGCCACGGGCCGAGGAATGCGGGCAGCCACTAGAAGCTGATACGGCGAGGAAACAGATTCACCCCAGAGCCTCCAAGAGAGGACTGTGGCCCTGCTAGCATCCTGATTTTAGCCTAGCTAGACCCATGTTGGACTTCTACCCTATAGAACTGCAATGCAATAAAGCTGTGTTGTTTTAAACCACTGTGATACTTTGTTACAGTGGGAGTGGAAAACTAATGCACCATTTATCAACAAATCTTGAAGAAACAGCTCCCCAGGCATGGAAGAACTTGAAGAATGTTTTAGAATTTTCAGATCTCTGCTCCAAACAAGGCAACTGCTCTTGCACTGTTTTATAGGTTTTTCCAAATCTTGCGTTTCAAGAGGAAAATATATTCTTACAGTTCCTAGAATTCATGGCTGCAAAAAAAATGGTCTGAGGAGTCTCAACTAGGTGGGAAACAAGCATCATGAGGTTTCATTTGTCCCCAATCATCCCCTTTGCCCATTGTCCTTTGCCCGTCCCATAATGCTGTCTTAAGGATATTATGTAATTGACCAATCACCTTTAGTGTCCGGCCCAGTCTGGTTCAAAACTCCGACCTTAAACCCAATTTAAATCTCACCTCCTCCCTCTCAACTAGGGGACTTGAAGGAAGTCCATTGTGTAGTCTGCCCTCTCATTCTTCATCATCCCTTTCAAGGAAGGGACCAGGGACTATCTAACATGACTGGCCACCAGTCTGTGCTGGGAGATGTCGCTAGTGTCACCTGGCTCGGTCAGGCTCTATATGATACTAGAAATTTCGGCTGGTGTACTGGTCTCATCATAAATGGTGGACAAGGTTTTCTTTGGGCTGTGTCCAGCCGTCCCCTTACCCTGATGTCCCCATTAGGTCAGCACTGCTCTGTGCCTTCAACCTCCTCTTCCAGTGGGGTATCGGTGAAACCCTAACCACCGAGGTGATGGTGTCAGCAGGTGAGGCCTTTTGGGAGGTGAGCAGGTCATGAGGGCAGGGCCCTCCCCGCTGGGATTAGCACCCTTATAAGAGAGGCCTCAGGGAGTTCATCTGTCCTCCCACCAGGTGAGAACACAGAGAGCAGGAACTGTCTATAATCGGGGCCCTACCAGACACTCAATCTGCCAGCACCTTAATCTTGAACTTCCTGGCCTCCCACTGTGAGAAACAAATTTCTGTTGTTCAAAAGCCACTCAATCCATGGCATGTTGCTATAGCAGCCCAAATGGACTCAGGCATGAAATATGACAAAACAACAGGCGGGGCGGGGAGAAGCCATACCCTTGACTTCTGTGAGCCGCCAGCTGCCAGGAAACTGACTTTAACTCTGGATGGAGCTGCAGGGGGGCCTCTCCTGTGACCCAGCCGCTCCCGCCTCACCAGCTCCTGGGTGTAGATGAGGCCACATTAACGGCAATGGCCAGCTTGTAGCTGCCTCACCTGTCCACATGGGGCTTTCTCCTGGTGCCAACCCCCAGTCCTAGGCGTCTCTGTGTCCCAGAGGGTTCCCGGCCTGTAAGACCCCTGGGTGCTGCAGTCACTGTGCTGGATGCTGCTCTTTGATGTGCTAGAGACTGGCGGGGCCTGTGGAGAGTGGGGAGTGCTTATTTCCCCATCGTGGGCATTGTCTAAGGCTTCCCAAGTAGTGCTCCTTGAGCCCTTGAGTCTCATAGATGGTTTGGTTTCATTTCTGTAGCAAGCACGTGGCGTTTCCAGTGTTCTTGGTTGGCAGTTTGCAAACCTTCCTATGACCTCATAGCAGCCCTCTGAAGTGAGAACCATAGCTATCACTATTTAATATCATAGATGAGGATCCCAGGCAGAGAGAGGACAGGTAACTTGCCCAAAGTCACTCAGCTAGTGAGTGACAGGACAAAGCTGGGAGTTCTAAAGAATAATTTATGTCACATTTTTTTTTTTTTACTGGAAGTCCCCTTTCTCTCCTGTGACCCAGATGATGTGTCTACACTAGGGTGAAGTCAGAACCACTACTTGACGCCAACATCCAATGCTCAGCTCCAGGCTTGGCCACTGTGCCTGGCTCTCTCCCTGGAATGAGTACTCTCCCAGAGGCTCCTACACCCCTTAAAAATAAACCCGGCGGGCAGCCCGACCGTTCATCAAAGAGGCCCGAACCTCAGCAGGAGCGACAGCTGAGATGTGTTGGCTTCCTGTTCTGATAACACAGCTTAGTGTTCAGCTTTGATTTCTTTCTTATTAGGCGAGATCTTTGGAGACTGACCATTTCTCTCTGGCCATCTGCCGCTCTCTGCTCAACCCAAGAGGCTACGTTTGCCTGAGAAACAGGACAGAGCACTGCAGGCTTGGAGGCCAGGGCCGGAAGAACAGCTCCCGATCTCTGAGCCGGTGGAGACTCACCTCCAAAAGGCCCCTCGGGTCCCCTCCCTGACCAGGGAGCTGTGGCCAAACCACAGTGTGATGCTTTGCCTTCCTCCCTCTGCTCTCTCCTAACTAAAAAATTCAGGTGTGATGCAGTCGAAAATGTAGAGAGTTGGAAAGACATTTCAGGGGCTTCCCTCCACTCATGGTATGAGAATGAAGGGGGCTTCAACCAGGATGTTCCTTTAACCCGCCAGCCCCAGGCTGTGGTGAGGGGCACCACTGACTCCACGCAGGAGGGCGCTGACCAAGCGCCAAAGTATTTAGACAAACACACGCCCTCCTTGCCTGCCAGGGTTTGCACTGATTTTTCCCAGTGCTAATGAACAGCTCGTAAGTACTAACAAACTCTTTGACACCTAGAAGTCGGGCAAAGTAACTTTCAACATGGATTTGGGCCAAGTCAGGACCCCGATGCAGTTTTGGGGTTTCCTAGCCCCTGTTGAGTCTGGTGGCATGAGGCACGCAGGGCAGCTCGCTGCTGCTCTCAGAAAGCTGCCTCATTGTAGCCAAGCAGCTACAGACCGGTTTCCAGGTCACAGAAGCTTCCACCTGCCAGACAGGCATGAATGCCGAACCCCTCCCCGCTACTCAGAGTGTGAAGCAGCCTCCAGAAGGTCCAAGCTTGGCCCCTGATTTCAGAGAACATTTATGTGGGGATGAAAAGCGGGAACCAAAAAGACATCCACACCCAGCACCTGTCCCTGCCACCAGCTAAACCCACATATGTTAGCATGAGAATTGTACACATGATACTCTGAGCATGTAAAATGCTCAACTAAGCTGAGCTCACTCCAGGGATGCTCAGTTGGAAGGGGTGCTTGAAAGACCCCAAGGCAAGAGGGAATGATTGTTAAGCACCTTTTCTGTCCATCTGAGACTTCCAAGGACCAATGGTTCAGGTACTGCACATCCCAGTTTGCTCTAACACTGGAGGAGCCAACTTTCAGTTCAGGGCTTGTGAGCCAACTTAAGGCTCCTGGCTTAAGAACTGCGCGGTGGTGTTCAGGCGAGAGAAGCTTGGAGCTGGGCCTGCCTTCCAGGGCAAAGTCCTGGCCGAGTCCTGAACTTTGTGACCAAGGTACACGGGGCTCCTTTAAATGCTATTTCTACAAAGCTCACCCTGGACGTTGCTCCCACGATGTAGTAATATTTGACCATAGCATTTACTTATTGCATGTGTCAGGGAACCAGGAGGATGCTGAAAAATCCTGGTTGGATCTGAGCTTGGGAACAAGTTTGAGAAATCTGTTTAATCTAATCCTACTGAAAAATTCCTTAATGACTTAAAGAAGAAAGTTGTTGGCACTTGAAATGAGGACCAGATCATCAAGTCATATTTGTCACCCACAGATCTTAGACGGCTGGTCCCCAGAGCCTCCCAGTTACCTCCTTGAGTCCTCAGAGCAGTATACACAGCCTGGGTTAGTAAGTACGGGCTGAGACCTGGGAGGAATTGATAAACCCAGTGTGTCTGGGCTTTTCACTTCCTTGGCATGAGTCACGCCAGCCGAGCCCACCTCTCCTCCCTGGCGGGTGCTGGGCCTCGGCAGATAAGTGCAGAGGGAGAGCAGACCTGGGCGTGGCGTGGCCTGGGCCTGAGCCTGTCTCCAGATCCCCTGGCTGTGCTGTCTCTGGCCAGCTCACACAGGTAGTGCCCTGTTATTCTTGGAAAGGGAAACACTAAGGTGAAAGGGGAGGTGGAGGAAGGGAAGACAGAACTTTTTCCAGGCCCCTCTGCCTGGGAATTTAAAGGTTTGCTGGGAAGTGACTTTGATGGCTTTAAATGTCACAGGTGACATATTCCAGGAAGGAACCAGTCTCCACTGGACTTGGCCCCCCTGTTTTGACTCTTGCCTCTCCCCAGCCCCAACCCTCAGCAGTGTAACTGTTACACAGTGGATATTTGCAGGGGGGCCAGAAGACGGCCCCTAGACAAGTTGAGTGGAACCTATGACCTCATCATCAAAATTTTAAATTTAAATAAATGAATGACAGACTAAATAGAAACATACACATGTAGACATACACACTCACACACGTTTTATCTGATGCCCCGATCAAGGCCTTCTTACAGCTCGGAGCTCCACTTTCAGCATTTGGGGGCAGGCCCAGGTCCAGGCCTGTCTCCCCTCGACACTACGGCATATTCTCCAGGAAGGACCCCCACGTGGGGGGCTCCTGATCCCTGGACTCAAAGTTGACTCTCTAGTACAACAGGTACAGTTGCTTGAGGAAATGGGATGTAACAATCCCAAGCTATCGCTGCTTGGCAGCTTTGGGTGATCAGGTCCTCGCCAAGGCCTGCCAAGGCCTGCCCTAAGAAACATTCTTGGGCTTGATTTCGTCCTAGCCATTGAGAGGATTTATTCCTTACAAGGGCTATCTCAATTCTTAGGGCACCACAAGACATGTCTCCTCTCTCTTGTGAAATCAATTAAGAAAAAGTCTGCCTGGACCATGAGCACAGCACTGCTGGGGCTGTTAGGAACTCAAAAGATGCAAGATATTGGGAGCCCGCCAGGAGTTTGCACCCTTTTGGGGCAGCCAATACACACATAGCAGCGACCGTTAAGTGGTGGCACCTGCTGGCTGTTGCACATAATAGGTGGCCAGGGAGTCCGACAGCAGGATGCACAGACCAGCTCTGCCACTTACAGTAGTCTGGACCTTGGGGAAGCACAGACCTCCCGGAGCCTCTCGGTTTCCCACCGGCTAATACCACCTCACTGAACATGTCAGGAGTAGTGAGTGAGACAGCCCATGCACAGTGCCCAGACAGTGCCTGGCACACAAGAACATCTAACACCCGCAGCTACTGTTATTTTTCTACTACTAAATTGTAAGTCCCTTGAGGACAGAGACTAGTTTTCATAGCCCTGAGAGATCTCCCACAGGGCCTTTTGTATCATGTGTGCCCAAAAGTTTGTTGATGTAGTGTGAGAGAAGGAGCGACATAAGGCGATAATAGCTTTGTTGCGCAAGGGAATTTCCTCCAGGGAAGAAAAAGCAGTGAATTTGTGAAACTTGGTACAGATTTTGAAGAAGTCACTTTGTAAAATAGAAGTATTTTCAACTGCATACATTCATGTTTTAAAAAAATTAACCAAGATTTGCATACCTGTAGTTCATTCTGGAATGTTGAGACAGGGATAACAGGTAAGATCTGAAACAAGCAAAACAGGCAAAATGTAATCTAGAGAAATCTGCGACAAATTTGTAGCTTGCTTGGATGCATATAACAGTGAGTCTTTAAGAGAGCACACAGCGTGAAACTTTCAGAAGATAACTTTCCCTCTTGGTCCACACTGTCAATCGCCGACAAGGCCAAACTCCCGGCCAACAAAATGGTCCTGGCAGGCCTAGTCCCTGCTTGCCCTGCACGTGCACCAGCAGCTGCTGCTAGGTGACACTGGAGTGGGCCGTGACAGGCAAGCATGTGATCTGCCTCACTCTCCCCCGACCAGATGGCTAAGCAGGGAGGAGCCCCTGCGGCTCCTACATGCCCTCATGCCCTGCCTTGCTGCTGTACGATGGAAGAGCGTTGGACAAGAGCTTAGGAGGTGGCCCTCATTCATGTCCCAGCCCTGCCATGTCCTAGCTGTGTGACCTTGGTTGATTCAACCTCTCTGAGCCTCACTTAAAGAAGTCATACATCTGTGGATTTATTTATAAAATAAAAGGGATTGGTCCAGACAGTGTGAGAGGTCAATTCCAGTTATGAATCCTGGTGTCCTCTGAGATGCAGAAGAGTGAGGTGAGAGGTGGGCAGCATGTGGCCTGTGGGTGCCAGTGCTCAGATCCCTTTCAGAGACCACGTCCAGGTCCCATTTATGCCACCCCCAGGATGCACACACACAGACACATGCCATAGTACCACCCCCGGGTGTAGGTGACAAGCATTAATTTGAATTATATGATGAATTAGCATTTGCTGAGGGCCTTCTGCAGATCAACGGGCCGAGGGCTGTGTTGTGAGGGGCACAAAAGACGTGCACATCAAGATGCTCACCCTCAGGAAGGCCAGGGTGCAAACGCCAGCTCTGCCAGGTGATGCTGGGGAGTGTGGCCCTGGATACGTATGCTACAACCTCTCTAAGTCTATTCCCTTGCCCGTGAGGCAAGGATAGTAAAACCTCTTACTTGTTATAAGAATTAGAGGAAATATATGTAAAGCTTGTTGGATTGTTTCTAGGATTGGATTGTTGTTAAGAAATAGATATTATATGTTAAACTTCTAGCATAGCACCTAGCCACTGTAGCTATTAAAAGAATAGTCACGACTATTGTTACATTGCTATGCCATCCTCATTATTCCCAGCATGGGCTAATGTTGACAGTGCTTCATGGAAGGAGGAGGGGCTTCAGTGAGCTGTAGCTTTCAACCCAAGCACCCCTCACCTCCCTGACGCACGGCTTGCGTGAATCACATCTCCTCCTGTGTCCCTAAGAAGCTACTCATATGCCTGTCATTAATTCTCCAGAATCCTTAGACACACTGTTCCACAGGGCTTTCTAAGAGGAAATACAAGTCTCATGGATTCTTTTTTAAGTTAAAATTAAGTGCAGCACTCATACATTTCTCCGAGCATTTAGTATAAACTGTGCCGCGGCATGAGCTGCTCCTCTCCTGTTCTTTGAAGAGGCGAACCCTGGTTTCTTTGTGCTGGTCCAGGGGGCAGCGGCAGAATGACAGGCACATTGTTATTGGCAGTTCAATCTGGGGCCTTTGGAGGCTCTACCCATAAATGGGGCTGATGGAGGCTAAGGCAGCTTTACTGCCCCCAAAGGAATTTACGAAATCTCTTTGATCTCTAAAGAATCCAGATTAACATGCCTTCTTGGTGGGCAAGGAGACCTGCTATGAACTGTAGGATTTTAATTCAAATGCTTTCAAATTCTTACTTCTTAAAGACATTCAATTAATTAATGCCATAACTGCCACCCCAATCTTTTACTTTTTTCCTAAGCTCCCATTTTTCTCTGAAACCATAACATTATTGAGGGGGTGGTCAATTTTGTAATTGTAAATGTTTTTACTTCTTTGGCCTCACCTCTCCATTTTATTGGGGCTCAGAAAACAATACCCTAAGATGAAGGCCTCAGAAGCAGCCTCAGAAGCAACAGTTTTTCTCTGATCTTCTGCCCTCCTGCCTCTCAGTCCCATTCTCCCCGAGGCCAGCCATAGAAACCAAACTCATTTCCCCAAAGCCAGCCAAAAAACCTAATAATATGCTGTGCAAAAACTGGTCGTAAAGAAATTGTCTGCCCTACCTTGTTTGACTGTAGGTCACTAGACCCCTATTCCACAAAGAGGCCTGCCCCACACCCAGAAGGAAGGAATGCATGCTCAGAGAGGCCAAAAAGAATCTAGACAGACAGGCTTTGCTGGGTTTCTCCACTCAGTCTATTAGTATTAGATCATACCCTTTTTGTCCAATCATATCTCTACACAGCTCTCTATACTTTGTTACATCTAAACATAAACAGTTTCCCCTGTATCTTTAGGTCTTCATTCTGACGGCTCCCATGTACACACATTAAATAAATTTGTATGTCTTTTCTCCAATTAATCTTCCTTTTGTAAGTTGATTGTTCAGCAAAACTTCAGAGGCTAAGGTTCCCCTCCTTGGCCCCTACAGTTTTTTTGGTGGTCCGAATATTTGTATTCCTAAGGGCTGAGTAGCTGCTCCCTTCTAGATAAATTATTGCTTCCAGGGAAACAATTACAAGCTGCCTTGAAGCAGCTGCCCAGATTGGCTTTCTGATCTAGGTATACTTGAAAACGGAATGGTCAGCCATCAGCTGGGTGGTTTTATCCTTTTCATAAACAAGGGAAGGGACAGTGGCCTTGCAAATATTTGGGGGACTACAGCTTAATACTCTCAGGATAGCAGAACTATACTGGAAATTCCCAGGTCTCCCCCCACTGAAGCCCTCTTTAAAAACTCCTTAAAATGTTTTCCCTCTAAAACACCAGAGCTGGCAGTGAAAGTTCACATGTGTGGAGGGCCCTAGACAACAGGAAGTAAAAGGACACAGCTGGGAGCAGGCAGGGTTGGGGTGGAGGTGTGCAGAGTGCTGGAAGTCTGGCAGGGAAGGTGCCCAGAGACACCTGCGTGTGAGCGCTCAGGTGCAAGAGCAAGGGCAAAGGTGGCTGCATAAGCAGCCGGATCGTCTTTCACCCAAATGCAGAAGAAAGGTTGGGGTTGCTCTAAGGGAGAGTGTTGCTCTCTGTGTCTCTTGGGCTTCACACCACTTCCTAAGTTTCTGAATTTCTGGAACTTTTCCTTCCCCGTGAATAACTCAAAACCTAAATTCTAAAGCATCAGATCTGTAACACTTGCATGTAATTTGGCAGGAAAGTCTAGGGTGGATATGTAACAGGGGAAGGGGAAGAGGAAGAAGAAAGAAGAAGGAAAAAAGAAGGAAAGAAAGAAGAAGGGAAGAAGAAGGAGAAGGAGAATAAGGAGAAAGAAGAAATAAGAAGAAAAAGATTATTAAGATTAAGAAGATTTTCTGTCTCTTTAAAACTTCCCCCACTCTTTTTGGGAACCACAGCCTGACCTGAATCCCTGCCTTGGGCCAGTGGTAGGGAGGAGCAGGGAGAAGCCCTTTTGTTCTTATTCCAGGTGGCACCAGCCCCCCAGGTGGGCCGCTGGCGGAGTTCACAGACTTTGTCTTTGGCAGAGATGAGAAGATTAGAATACTTAACCACAATACCCTAGAACTGAGAAGCCCTCCCTTTAAAAGCTCTGTATTTCTGCCTGTGTTCAGGAAATTTGGATTTTGAGACAAGAAGGTCTACTATTTTTCCTCTTTTGCTGGCAAAGTAAAATCTCTTTCCTCATCTCCCAAACACTTGTCCTCATTCTGATTCGGCCTTGTGGACAAGCGCTGAGTTTTCAGTAGCAGATGGTGGTCAGGAACAACATCCCAAGGTATCTGTTATTTCTGGGGAGTACTGCAAACATCTAGTAGAGGGGGCAGGGATATTAAACCTACTGCAGTGATGGGACACTTCTGTACTGGAAGTGTCAGGTCAACAGTCTGAAATGTCAATCCCTGGTGTGCTCTTGGCCAAAGAATGACCAGACACACTGAAAGAAAGATAAGCACAAAATGAGGTTTATCAAAGAAAGATAGGATTACAGAACAAAAGCAAGATATAGGTCTACAGAGTAAGAACGAGCTTTGCCACAAAATGGCGAACGGGCCTCTTGTTGTAACAAAAAAAGTCTTTGGTTATGGTCTGGGTCTGGTTTTATAGTGTCTGGACTGGGTCTTCCTCTTGGTTCAGATGTCATTGAACCACTTTGATAGACAGTTGGGAGTTACATGACCTGAGTCTTTCTACACATACAGATCTCCCATGAGCTTCTCTGAAAGCTGATTTTGGGGGGTGGAACCGCAATGTAGATTTAAGCTAATGACATGATAATTAGACTTAGGTTGTTCTAGGTCACCTTTCAGACTCTATTGTACCCATGCTGCTTGGCCCATGGGCTAGAGAGTGCTCTGCATTCTTTTACAGTTGGCATGGTAAGTTCTGATTGGTAGATTGGTATGGTGTTCCCTCCTTCCCCAGGTGTGGCAGTCACTCAGGTCGCCTGCCCTGTCCCCAGGAGGAGCCAGAGGTTAAGTATAATAGAAGAACCATTCCAGTGGTCAACAGCACCCCTGGGTGGGTCCCTGCCCTCAAAATGGGGCTTGACTCTGGACCAGGTCTGGAGCTTTGCACAGCCAATCTGAACTTGATCTTCAGGGGACTTTGCTAAAAAAGGACTGATGGCATCATCTGCATAGTCCTCAACAAATGTGTGTGAGAGCCTGTGACATGGAAGGCAGGGTGCTGCCTAACGAAGGCTCATGAAATGTTGCGAGAACCAAATGGACCCAATAACACAGCTTTCAGTCTGTTCCAATGATCCAGAGCATTTGAACTTAACTTAGAAATGTAATGTGTCCCCCTGTCTCTTTCTTTTCTCTCATTCTAGGTAAATAAGGGTTTGCTCCACGACGCCAGAAAAAACAAAATTCTTCCCTACAAGGTGCCATTAGCAGTTCCGTATCAGTGTGCGATCTCCTCATAGGATGTGCATAAGATTGCAGACTTCTCAAAATAATCAAAACATCCCAGATATACCCAAAAGGTTGACAAGGTTCTGCTCTAAAATAACATTTCGGTCTTATCATTTGGCAGGGCATTTTGTATTGATCCCAAATTTAGCATGTGCAAAATTACACATGAGAAATATTTAATTCTCAGACATTCTGAAATTGCTTTTGTGGGGCAAAGAAAAACTTCCGCTTCTCCCCTGGAAGGTTCACTGAGAGATCAACTCATAATAAGGCAGACTAATAAAAGAGATTACAATTTTATTTACTGTGTGCATGGAGAGTGATTACCCAAAATCCCAATGGTCCAGAAGTTTACATGCCCTCATTTTAAAGGGGAGAGGGACACGAGGGATATAGGTAATTCTGTTTAGGGACAATAGCTGGTTACTAGTGAGGATGAATAGATACTTGGGAGAATGAATGGATGGGGAAAATAGATTGCCTTGTAAATGATTCTCTCTGGAAATTAAATTAACCTGAGAGACAGGTGTTATCTTTAAAGTGGGTCAGGCCAGGTCTGGTAGCATTCTTCATCTTCTTTCCTGCAGTATATTGAGATAACCGAGAGGGGAAGGAAAGGCAATTGCTCTTTTTGATGAGTCTGTCTGGTTTTATGCAGATAGAGAGAAAGCCCCTTCTAACCCCTGTTGAGCTCTAAGAGCCTTTAACTCAAAATTCTCTTTATACCAAGGAGTCATATTTTGGGGTGAAATTCCCTGAGCTCTTTCACTTTAAAAACAAAAACTATCATGGCAAACTTGCCAAAGGCAACTTGCTCTAAAGATTCACATTTTCTTCAACGAAAAAAGAAATGAATGAATTATGGAAGAATAATAGATTTTATGACTTTAACAAGAATCTGCATTTTCTGAACATTGACGTGTATGTAAATGCTTGGAGACTGTAAGGAAGGCCTTGCAAAAATTATAGGAAAATACGTAATCCCACAATTTCCCCACTAACAGCTAAAGATCAATCCTGTGAGTTGTCTCACTAACAGGTACCCTGCAGGAGTTCTGTTTTGCACAGCTTCTGAAGAGAGCTGAATGGATGGAAAAGAGGTGTAAATCTCTCTCTTCCAAAATAGTTTCTTGAGAATCTGCTTTTACAGAGTTCCCCAGTAAAGAGCAGGAGAACAAGCTGTAAGCCTCAACCATGTCTCCGGGAGAGAGTCACATCTCCTGTGATAATCCCTTCTCCAGGAAAAGGCAGGAAACCAAGTCTTGGACTTTGACATCCTTGCAGGTTTTGTTATCTACCTGCTGCTGCTTTTGTTATCAACTGACAGCTCTCGCAATTTTTTTTTCTCTTCATCCCCCACCTCTTTTCCCTCCTCATTTTCTCTTTCTCCCTCTTCCCCCCGCAAAAGGATAAAATAAACTTGTTTTACTTTTATATGTCTTAATTTCCGTGTAAGCAATCTTTCTCCAGCTGAGCCATGAGCACTTACTAGCCTTTCCACCCTAACAGACACCCTACTATTTTCTAAATTTTTATGTCGTGAGTTTTCCGTTGAAAGACACTGGTGCTAAGTAAGACAGGCACGGTGCAAACTTCTCTGCCAGCTTCTCCTCTCTGACCCTAAATGTCTGTGCCACCACTCAGTTCTAGCCCTCCGCATTCCTTCCCCGCATGGTCTCCTGAAACTGCACCTTTCACCTCTTACCTCTGTGTCTGTTGCCTGAAACTGCACTTTCATTTCTGACCTCTCACCAAATGCCTAGTGTCACATCTAATATTGCCTAACACGCATTTCACATGCAGGTCCTGCCTCCCTCCCAACGTCCCCAAACACGGCCTCTCCCCTCTCCTTCCCCAGTTCTGTCCTTTCCTCTGCTCCCTTGGGCAGTTTTCCGATGAAAGAGAAACCAAGGAGAGGGGAAAGTGAGCCTGTATTTCAGGGTGACTTCATTTCACAATGCTTTGTACTGTTATTAGCAGCAACCCCATCCGCCACCCTACGGCAAAATAAGAAACATCTCTGGGGCTAGATGCTTCTTATATCTCCAGAATCCACAATTAATAAATGGTCAATAAGGTTGACAGTGATTAAACAGTGATCTCAAATTTCCTTTGACGGCAGAGAGCAATAACTTGAATAATAACACATAACAAAGTTTCTTAGCTTAATGAACTGAAAAGCCCAGGGGAGCCTGGACTTTGAGCACTGCTGGATTTGGGTGCCAGACAACGTCAGCAGGGACCTGTCTCCTTCCTCTCTTCGGTTTCATTTTCATCTGAATTTGCTCCATTCTCAGATCGGCTCTCCCCAAGCTAAGCAAAGCCGACCACTAGCATTTCCCACCAGCTGCGCAGCACTGCCAGAAAGAAAGCCCCTGTGAACTGAAATAAAATCTTAAACCCCCCAGCCGGGACCCCAGAAAAAATATCCTAAAGCTGAGTTGCTGGCTTCTGGTCCTGGCTGCATCTTGTAGAAGTACACACACGCAGGCAATCTCTCTGAGCCCCGCCTCCTTCAGCTGTGAGGTGAGGGCAAATCACACCTTCTCGACACCCCATTTCTGTGAGGGTTCAGATGCCCGTGATGCCTGACACAGTGCAGACCGATGGTCAAGAAATATGAGCAGTATCAGCCCCTTCTCACTCTGCCTCTAGGACTGTCTTGTTTTATTACTACTGAAATAACTTCATGTATCTTAATACTGAAGTGTGGAACCTGAAAAATACTAATTTTTTATAAAGAGACAAATAGATCAAGTTAATCTTTTCTGCTTTGCCATTTAAACATTTTCTAAATGTCCTATCTTGTGGGAGAAGGGATCTGAAAATGGAACCGGGGACTTTGCCCTAAACATCCATTAACCTGAGCCGTGAACTTTGGCTTCAGGTGTTGTTATCGCTCGTATAGACACACCAACTCAAATAGCGCACCTGCCTGACTCAGAGAGCGGGCCTGGTGTTGTAAAATTATCTTCCCGGGGTGCAAAAACCTGCAGCTTTTCAGACAACCCATGAGTCAGCGACGGGAGTGGAATGTGAGGAGTGAGGCTGCCCGATAAGGGAGGAGTGACCAAATGAACCGGCCTGCCTAGGGGAATTTTCGGTGGGCTTTTGTGCAAAGTTGCTGGAGAGAAAGGCCCAGAGGCAACAGGACTGCAAAATGAGAGCCGTCCTCCTGAAGGAATCAGGGAGGTACCCCCAGTCCCGACACCCATACACCCCTCTCTGCTAATGCCTTCCTCCCACCCTCAAATCACTTTTTACTCCAAGAAGCATCCTCTGGGGGAAACATCCATTCACTGTAGTCATTACTGCCCCTCCCCGTCCCCCACCACATTTATAAAGGATCAGGAAAATATTCTTTCCCGTCCCCGCCTCCCCAGAGTCGCAGAACTGAAAGGACATACCTAGGAGGCTGCACTGTTCTCCCCGCGTTTCCCAGGAAGATTCGGGCGCACGCTATTTATGAAACCAGTCACAGAAGGAATCCCAAGTACTCTTCAGCTTGGCATCAGTATAAACAAGTTTCATGCTGGATGGATCACCACCTGCCCGGAGTCTCCACAAGCAGCTCAAGTCAACCATCCTCTCCTTTCTGCCCCGGGGCTCTAGCCGCTGTCCCCAGAGCATCCTCTAACAGGGCCACGACCCAGCCTGCAGAGGAAAAGGCACTGCTCATTCTGCAGGTTTTATTAATCAAGATTTTCAGACAATTTCTTTTATCTAAATCAATTCAGCTGATCGTTATTAAGACACCGGAAGGAGGGTTCATTTGCAGGCACGCTGAGAATGTCTCCACGGGAGAAACTTAGCGCAGGCCCCGCAGCTGCAGGAAGCTGCACCTTTATACAGCCCTGTCTGCACCCAGTTGTCAGCTCTAACTGTGTGCTCTGAGGACATCTCTGCCCACTGAGCTAGGTTCCCTAACTCCGTCTTGCTGATGGGCTGGGGACGGCGATGGTGCAGGGCTTTGAAGTGCCTCCAGGCAAGCACAGTGGCCTGAGGGACACTGCCACTGTAAGATATCAAGTCTGTTTCCTTTTAATTGCTGGCTTAGACTTCTGCTTTGGTATGATAAGACTGCTTGCTTGTGCTAACCGCCCACTTGTGCTTCTGTGATAACGGCTTGCTTGCAGAAACTGGGGGGTATCATGGGATGAAATAAAATGCTGCAGAAAACCCCAGGAAGGAGACCTATTAGAATAGGCATGATCACATGTAGAATCAATCGGGGCGAGGTAAAGTACAATGTAATTGACCAATCAGTGTACGCGAGGACAACTTGTTGCCGAGGGAACATCTTACATAAAAACCTCCCTCCCACACGGTCGGGGGTCCCTGCCCAACAAAGAGCCCACTGCGTTGGTGCTCTGGGGCATGGACCCTAGCTCGAGCTAGTTAATAAACTCTTCTTGCTGATTGCAGCCTCAGAGTCTCCGGTGTCTCTGTTAGGTGGTACTGCGA
>CAUYRT010106413.1:0-12638 GCA_963574885.1 Lepilemur ruficaudatus
AATGTTTTGTTTGTTCCAACTGGAAGTTCAAAATAAAATATAAATAAATTAATTTATTTTTTCCCTCAACAATTTTTTTCTTTTTTTTTTTTTTTTTTTTTTTTTGAGACAGAGTCTCACTCTGTTGCCTTGGCTAGAGTGCTGTGGCATCAGCCTAGCTCACAGCAACCTCACACTCCTGGCTCAAGCAATCCTACTGCCTCAGCCTCCCGAGTAGCTGGGACTACAGGCATGCACCATCATGCCCGGTTAATTTTTTCTAGATATATTTAATTGGCCAATTTCTTTCTATTTTTTGTAGAGATAGGGTCTCATTCTTACTCAGGCTGGTTTCAATCTCCTGACCTTGAGCGATCCTCCCGCCTCAGCCTCCCTGAGTGCTAGGATTACAGGTGTGAGCCACCACACCCGGCCAGGATAAATGTTTTTAAGAGACTAATTTTTTAGAGTTTTTTTAGGTTCATGGCAAAGTTGAACAGAAGACCCCATATATCTCCCCCAACACACACAGCCTCCCCTACTGTCAACATGCCACACCAGAGGGGACATTTGTTGCATTTGATGAACCTGCATTGATATATCATAATACCCAGAGTCCACCATTGTGGAACCATGCAGAGTAGTTTCACTGCCCTAAAATCCTCTGTGCTCTGCCTGCTTGTTCATCCCTCCCTAAATCCTAACCCCTAACTCCTGAGAACCACTGATCTTTTTACCGTCTCCATACTTTTGCCTTTTCCAAAATGTGATTGGAATCATATAGTATGTCACCTTTTCAGATTGGCTTCTTCCACTTAGTAATATGCATTTAAGTTTCCTCCATGTCTTTTCATGCCTTGATAGCTCATTTCTTTTTAGCTCTGAATAATCCTGAGTGCACAACAGTTTATCCATTCACCTACTGAAGGACATCTTGGTTGCTTCCAAGTTTTGGCCATCATGAATAAAAGCTGCTATCAACATCCCTGTGCAGATTTTTGTGTGGACATAAGTTTTCATCTCATTTGGGTAAATACCAAGGAGCATGTTTGCTGGATCACGTGGTAAGTGTATGTTTAGTGTTGGAAGAAACTGCCAAACTGGCTTCCAAAGTGACTGCACCATTTTGCATCTAGCAATGAATGAGAGTTCAGATGACTTTTTAGGTAAGAAACTCACATTGTTCTTCAAAGACGATTCTAAATTCCCAGGTGAGAGAAAATTTACCCAAGAGGACATCCAAAGCATAAGGAAACCTTTAAAAAATAGTTTTGGCTCCTTTAGTAAGGAGGGACGTACACACTGAGACTACCAGGATGAGCATCAAAGGCCCAAGGTAAAGGGAGTCCTGTACCATGAAGATTTTAGGCAGAGACTCATTTTAGCTATGAAATTGTCACTAAGTTGGCTTTGTCCTTTTTTATCCCTTTTATTGAGATAACTCACACAGCGTACAACTCATCTATTTAAAGTGAACAATTCCCTGGATTTTTGTATATTCATAGTTGTGCAACCATCACCACAATTGAATTTTAGAACGTTTTCACCATCTCAATAAGAAGAGAGTGAAAAGGCAGCCTCTAATGGGAGAAAATATTTAAAAATTGACTCAGCAACAAAACAACCCAATTAAGAAATGGGCGCAAGACTTGGATAGCCATTTCTTCAAAGAAGGTATACAAATGGCCAATAAACAGGAAAAGATGCTCTACGTTATTAATCATTAGGAAGATGCTAATGAGAATCGCGAGATACCACCTCACGTCAGCTAGGATGGCTGTAATTTAAAAAAGAGGGACAATGACAAGGGTTGATGAAAATGTGGAGAAATTGGAGCTCTTATGGGTGGCTGATAGGAATATAAAATGGTGCAGCCACTGTTAAAATCAGTTCTGCGGTTCCTCAAATGTTAAAAGTAGAGTTACCCTGTGACCCAGCAATTCTACTCCTATTTGTATACCCAAGAGACTTGAAAACAGGTACTTGTACGTGAATGTTCATACACCATTATTCACAATAACCCCAGGTTGGAAACAACCCAAGTGTACCCAAAATGAATAAACAAAATGTGATGTATTCATAGAAGTAGTATTCAACCATAAAAAGGAGTGAAGTTCTGACACATGTTATATATAATACACACACAAACCTGGAACACATGCTAAGTGAGAGGAGCCAAACACATAAGGACAAATACTGCATAATTCCACTTGCATGAAATATCTAGAATAGACACATTCATAGAGATAAGGAGTAGATTAGTGGTTACCAGGGGCTGGAGAGAGGCAGGAATTATTGCTGGGGAATTATTGCTTAATGGGTACAGAGTTTTGGTTTTGGGTGATGAAAAAGTTTTGGAAATAGGTACATATCAACATTGTGGATGTACCTAATGCCACTGAGTTGCACACTTCAAAATGGTTAAAATGGTAAATTTTATATATATTTTATTTTATTTTTTATCACAGGTATATGTGTAAAATTTTATATATATTTTGCTACAATAAAAAGAGAAACCGCAGCACCCTTTATCTGATACCTCGTGTTCTCCCAGCCCCTGGCAACTGCTAACCTACTCTTTGTCTTTCTAGATTTGCCTATTTTGGACATTTCATGTAAATGGAATCAATCATATAACTTACGGTCTTTTGTGTCTGACTTGCTTGTACTGAGCATAATGTTGTCAAGGTTCATCCATGTTGTAGCGTGTGTCAGTACTTCATTGCTTTCTATGGTTGAATAATATTCCCATGTATTATTTCATTGTATTCCATTTATTGAATAACATTCCATTGTATTATTCCATTGTATTATTTATCCATTCATTAGTTGATTGGCATTTGGGTTGTTTCCATTTTTGGCTAATATGAATACTTAGGAGCTGCCAAACTGTTTTCCAAATGTCTGCATCATTTTACATCACCACTAGCAATGTAGGAGGGTTCCAGTTTCTCCATGTCCTCAACAACACCTGCTATTGTCTGTATTTTTGATTAGAGCCATCCTGGTGGATTTGAAGTATGTGTCATTGTGGTTTTGCATTTCTCTGATGACTAATGATGTTGAGCATATTTTCCTGTGCCTTGTGATCATTTGTAAATCTTTGGAGAAATGTCTATTCATATCCTTTGTCCATTTCTAAAAATTCGGTTTATTGTTGACTCACAGTAATAATTATCCTTTGTCCATTTATAAAAAATTGGTTTTTTTATTATTGACTTGTAAGACATGTTTGTATATGGTAGATACAGATCTCTTATCAGACATATGATTTGAAAATATTTTTCCTATTCTGTGAGTTGTCTTTTCACTTTCTTGATGGTGTCTTTGAAGCACAGAAGTTTTATTTTTTTGAGGTGAGGTCTCACTCTGTTGCCCAGGCTGGAGTGCAGTGGCACGATCATAGCAATCATAGCTCACTGCAGTCTCGGACACCTGAGCTCAAGCGATTCTCCTGCCTCAGCCCCTGCCCAAGTAGCTAGGACTACAGGCACATGCCATTACACCTGGCTAATTTTTTTAGTTTTTGTAAAAACAGGGTCTGAGTGTTGCCCAGGCTGGTCTTGAATTCCTGAGCTCAAGTGATCTCTCCCACCTCAAACCTCTTGAGTAGCTGGGATTACAGCGCATGTCTCTGTGCCCGGCTGAAGCACAAAAGTTTAAGGCTTAGTCCTTTTGAAAGGCATTCTTTTCAAAACATATCAGCCTTCAGAGGCAGGAAAAAAAAAAACCAAAAAGCCCTACAGGAGCCATAGAAGTTCTCAAATTCTTTGATCCAGTGTTTTTAGTCCTGGAAACTGGCTCCAAGGAAATAATAAGGAAAAGAAAAATTCCATTTGCATAAAAATGTTTATGGCAACATCGATTAAAAAGATTAAAAACTGGGCTAGGCGCTGTGGCTCACGCCTGTAATCCTAGCACTCTGGGAGGCCGAGGCGGGCAGATTGCTCAAGATCAGGAGTTAGAGACCAGCCTGAGCAAGAGCGAGACCCCATCTCTACTAAAAATAGAAAGAAATTAATTGGCCAACTAAAAATATATAGAAAATATTAGCTGGGCATGGTGGCGCATGCCTATAGTTCCAGCTACTCGGGAGGCTGAGGCAGAAGGATTACTTGAGCCCAGAGTTTGAGGTTGCTATGGGCTAGGCTGACGCCACGGCACTCTAGCACGGGCAGCAGAGTGAGAGTCTGTCTCAAAAAAAAAAAAATTAAAAACTGGAAATAGCTCAAATGTGCATTCACATAATTATAGAATATTATATAGCTGTTATAATTATAAAAATGATTAGCACATTGACTGCCATGTGAATTGTATTTTAACTCAGGCTAGTTTTGAGCCTGGGGCCTCGTGAAGAAAAACCCTGCAGTTGGTTTATAAAAATCCTACTTGTTGATGTTCTTATTGTTACGATTAATATTGACAATTTAATTCTAAAAACGTGGATTGCATTGCATATGACTCATGTACAAAAAACAATAAAAATAATGAATTAGAAAGGATCATTTTGTTTTAATAAAACACTGTGGCCCCTGGGGGAAAAATTTTTTTTCTAATGTTGCAGGCCAGTGTGTTAAACACAATTATGCAGATTCATGAATCACATCCAGGTAGAAGCCATAGGCTATGAAATCAGATCAGAGGAAAGGTGGACCCCAGGGTGGGAAGGTGACTGAGTGCTGGGTCACAGAGAAGGAGTTTTTGCAATGTTGTTACAAAGTAAAATTTAAAAGTAAAGCTTTATTGAGCGTCCTTATGTCCTTACAGAACAGTGGAGCCACAGGGTGGGGCTATGGTCATCATTAGGGTGTTTAGATATTTTCTAGCTTTTTCTAGGCATAGTTTTATCAAGTTGTGATTCAATTACACAATGTCTTTTTTTTTTTTTTAAATCTTGCCATTGTCAGTTAACATTAAGGCGCTGGGGAGTTGAATGCACCCTGGCAGGTTTGACTACAAGCTTCCTTGGCTGGGTAATAACCAACTTGCATATGTGGCACCATAAGTGCTTAATTCTACTGAGAGACACGGCAGGTGCTTCCAGTTTTCCCATAGTATAGTGAGTGCTGGGATTAACATCATTATGTGCAAAGCTGCTCTTGAATTCCGGATGAATTCCCTGAAGTGAGATTACAAAGGAAAAAGTACAAACAGTGAACATGAGGACCATCTTTTTTCAGATTCTAAAAGCAAAGTGTTTACCGTAGACAACTGAAACCTATACAGAAAAGACAGGCCAAATCACTCACATTCTCACCACCAGAAATAAGCACTGTTAGCATTTATCTGTATGTCACTGTAGGCTTTTTCCCATGGACTTGTGTATATGCACATGTTGTAGTTTGGTACATAAGTGGGATTGGGAGTGTCCTGTTAGGCAGTTCTGTAGCCAACTCTAGCATGTGAGTTTCTTCCCTTGTCACTGAAACTATCTTCAAGTTCACCCATAATAATAGATGCAAAATACTCCGTTGTATGGGTGGAACATCATTCTTGCTTGTTGAAATATTTCCCTGGTGGGGACAATTTTTAGGCTCTTAGTTCATTTTGCTTTCAGAGTGAGCTGTACTCTCATGATACTATCACCAAAAATGGGTTATTATTAGTTGGTTTTAACAGGTTTACAAAAGCAGAACATATTCCATGGAAAAAAGTTCACAATACAGAAGTGAATGTATAAAATATGAGTCCACTGCTAAGAGTTTCATGTGTACCTTTCTGAATGTTTTGTGTCTGTATTTGTTCAATACGAATACACTTGGGTTAATTTTTTAACCCAAGTTAAGAACATACTGCATGTACTTCTCAGCAACTTGCTTTTTGCCATTAATAAACCATTGGGACTTTTTCTCTTCCTTTTTTGCCCCTTGCCCTTCACATCATTGCTTGTTGGGATATCTCCCTCATTTCTTTAACAAGCTATAGAATACTCCAGTGCATGGCTACACTGTGGTTCATTTAGCTGTAATCTCATGGATGTTTGGATGGTTTTCAGGTTTTTGTAATCACAGATATTGCTGCAATGAATAGCTTTGAACGCACATCCTGCGTTAATTTCTGGAAGTAGCAATGTATTGGGAGTCATCCTACAGCCTGGGGTTTTGTCACTTGTACCTACCATGGCCCTGTGTGTTGGTATCCTACCTCATGGGTATGTCTTGGATGTCTCTTGTGCAGGAACTCAGCCTGTAGTAGCTCCCCCAATGCCGACGAGACTCCAGCCCCTGCTGTGAAGGCCTCTATCTTCTCCCCGCCTGTCCTACTGAAATTCCATCCTGTGTCCAGACCCAAAGACGACTCAGAGAACGACCCTGGCAGCACAGAGTCTGTGACCCACAAGAGGAGCCCATGATCTCTTCCCTACAGACTGTGGCCCAAGGAATGAATAAAGTTCCTGGAGAGGTGCCTTCCCTGTGCTGGGGTCCCTAGGGTTGTGCAATCCCCTGAGCTCCCTCTGGCCCAAAGAGGTGGTCAGGGTTGCTTTCGGCACCACTGAGGTCCCCTCACTTGCACTATACCATGACAATTCAGTCATGTGCACTTTGAAAGAGAAATGAGGCCGGGGAGTGCTCCCTTCCCTTCAGTGACTCTGTGGAGCCCTCTGGCCTCTCTGGACCCAAGTGAGTTCCAAGTCTAGTGTATTTTTCCTACACTTGGCCCCTAAACAAAGGGGTGTCATCTGATGCACAGGTTTAGAAAGTGATGTGTTCCTCTCTGGAGGAAAAATGAACTGGCCTGTCAGTTTCCAATTTGGTACCTCCCCAAGGAATTTCCAAGATATGTGACTTTCATTGTTGCCCCACACACTGACCTTGGAACCTAACTTGCATGTGAGATGTGAGTCCTCACTAAATGCCTAATGACGGACTACTGGACAGCTGCAGAGATTCCCTGAGCCCAAGTGTATGTCCCGCACCTCACTTGGGACTGGAGACGATGACCCAAGCAGTGGCAATGCTCACCCTTAAGGAGCTTACGTCCCATCCTCCTGTGTGTGGGAGGGCGGTGGTAAACCCGTATGTGCACCAAATTACTACAGGATTAGAGCTGTGGCAAACCCTCTGGGAGATGTGTGGAGTGAGTGGTCAGGGAAGGTCTCTCTGAGGAGGCGACACTTACGTTGGAACCTGGATGATGGGAAACATCCTGTCATGAGAAAGGGCAAGAACCATTGGCTTTGGGTGACTGGGTTGGTGTTGGTACCTTCAGGAGAGTGGGGACTGGGAGTAGTGGGATGAGATGTGGGGGAAGAGAGAGAAAATTCTGCTTTGGCCAGGTATGTTAAACTTGAGATGAGTGTTACCCAAATGGAAGTCAGGAGTCTGGAGCGCCAGCGAGTTAGGTGGGAGTCGTACTATACTATACAAGTAATGTTTAAAACCGCGATCCTGGGCAAGATTCCCCGGGACCTGAGTGTAGGTGGAAGCCCGGGGCTCAGACTGGGGCGCAGGAACGTACAGATTTGGCCCGAGAGAAGGGTCTGGTAGAAGAAACAGAAGGGACTAGGGAGGACTTTGGACCTCCCGGCTTGATGGCCACCTGGTGGTGGGCCGCCCAGGACCCTGGAGGCGGTGGGGACCAAATGCACAGAAAGAATGGGAGCTGAACGAGTAGACAGCAACCCTGGAGATCGCCTTGGAGGGTCTCCTGCGGAGGGAGCTGGGACGGAGCAGAGACTGGTGGGACTCAGTGTTCCAGGAGGACATTTTAGAAGACCCGAGAAGCCAGACTGGGTCTGAGCGGGGATGGCGCTGAGCCATGACTGGGTGGGTAAACGAGGCAGTCCAGAGACAGACACCTCAAGAAGATGGGGCTTCGAGGCGGAAGCAGCCAGGCCCCAAAAGGCGCAAGAGCGAGCAAGAATGCTCAGCCCGGAACGCGGGCCCCGGCGGCGGGCCCCTCAGAGCATGCGCACTTGGCGCCAGGGCCACAGTTCTTTGCCTGCCGAGCGCTCGCTTCCGGGGCGGGGCCGCAGACCCGGAAGTAGTCGGGGACCCGGTTAAGGCTCTTGGGTCTAAGTTGTCCGTCGTCGCTTTTGTGTGTTCGCTGGTACCCCTGCCGTCGCCACCATGGGGAAGCGACAGCACCAGAAGGACAAGATGTAAGTTGAGCCTCAGCAGGGAGCGGAGCCCCGCTCTGCGTCAGTCCCAGTCCGTCCCGCACTTCACGCTGCTTCTCTTCCCTCTCGGCTAGTCCCCAGAGCACGTCCCAAATGTCGCTTCCTCACGGGAGCCTTCCCCCGCTCTCCAGGTAGGGTAATGACCCCCCAGCCGCCGCGGTCTCCGGGATCCCGGCTCGGACACGGTCAGCTGCGGTCTCCCGAGTGTTGCCTCCGCCGGCTTCGGCGCTCCGCGAGCTCCGTCTTCCCTTACCTCTCTGCTTTTGCCCCGGGCTGCCCCCTTGTCCACGCGCGAGCTTTGTTCCCGAATTAGTAGTCTCTCCTCTGTACCTCCAGCATCCCTGTGTGCTGGGTTACGCCTATCAGCCTGTACACATGCTGCAGTCTTCCAATTTAAAACAAGTCACCGTGTTACCGAGATTCTCGTCCTAACAAGTGAAAGGCCTGTGACTACCTGCTGTTTTCTGCTGTCTCTTGAAACTACTCCACTCAGACTTTTGCCCCCAGAATGGCTCTTGTCGGGATCCCGGTGACATACGTGTTGCTACATCTAGTGTTTGGTTCTTACTTTGTTGAGCTTCTCAACAGCATGCGGCGCGATTGCCACCCCTCTTCTGAAGCCCTTCTTTGGTCTCTGGGATCCCACGTGCTCTTTGTTTTCCGTCTAGTTCTGTGGACTGTCTTTTCCCAGTCTCCTTTGATGGACCCTCCTCCCTCCTCCCGCACCTCATAGGTTTCTCCTCTGTAAATGTTCTCTGTGGGAGATCTCTCCAGTCTTGCAATAGTCAGCTGCTTACTTACACCTTCACTTGGAGGACTGATGCCCCAGATGGAACTCCAGATTTTCAGCCCCTGCACCTGCTCTTCCCCCAGCCTTCCTATTGCAGCACTCACACCTGCTGGTCCTGAGTTTGCCCAGGTCAGAAGTCAGGGAGCTGGCCTCGGTGCCTCTCACCTACCTCTTCCTGTCCATCAGGAAGTCCTGCTGGCTCTTTCAGGAACTGACATTTCTCACTTTGTCCCCATTCCCCTTTAGGTGGAGTTTATGCCACCTCTTTCCTGGACCTTGGTAGTCACCTCTTGATTGGTTTTGTGCTGCCTCTCTTGCTTGTGCCCCTACACACAGTGGCCAGATTGATGCTTTGACACTTATGTTAGATCACGTCAGGGCTCTGCTCAAAACCTTCCGACAACTTGCCCTTCCACTTAGGGCAAATCTGGAGTGTTTACCTGGGAGGCCCCTGTGATCCGGCCACGGCCCATGTCTCTGTCTTCATCTGCCACAAGCCCTGTGCACATTCTTCTCCAGCGACAGCCCCCTTCTTCTGGAACACACCCAGCTTTTCCTGCCTCAGGGCTTTGCTAAGTGCTGTGCATGCTGCTCCCTCTTCCTGGAAAGCTCTTCCCACAGCGCCTTCTCATTGTTAGGTCTTCCGATAAATTCTGTTTCCTTCAGAGCAAAGCAGGACTGTATTTGTTGACTTGTTTGTGTATCCCCATGTCTGTTATATTTATCGCTGTGTGCCTGACACACAGTAGGTGTTTCATAACATTCACTGAATGAGCAAAGATCATGTCGTTGGTTCCTCATTTCTAAAGACTCAGTCCTCTTTATGAAGGGGGTGGTAGTAGCATTCTCTCTCCCTCTCTTCCCGTCAGGTACATTACCTGTGCCGAATACACTCACTTCTATGGTGGCAAGAAGCCAGGTAAGGCATGAAATCCTTCTGTTCCCCCTTGAGGGGGGTGGCATTAAGGAATGATGTCTTCATTACACAATGAGCTGTAAAAATGGACAATTAACAAGAACACAGAAACTACGGTAGATAGATGGGCTGAGGACATAGTTCACAAACGAGGAAATATATTCAATAAAAAAGAACATGTTTCATCTTGGTGAGTTTTTAAAATGTAGGTTAATATAACGTTTTTTTCTCTATCAAGTTAATAAAGCATATGAAGAATGATCTTTTTAGCTGTCAAAGTTATCAAGACCACAGTTAAAAAGAGCACTGTCATAGTTTATTGGGAGTAAAGAAGTATGTAGTTTTTGTCTCAGTTCTTTTTGATGTACCTCAGGTGTTTTGGTTATACCTAAGAAAAGATTTTTAATTCACAGCAGTTACTAGGTAATTCACATGAACTTTTTCATAAAATGTAATTGAATTGTTGATGATGAAATAGATGAAATATTTTACAGAGTAAGATTTCTGGTTTTTGTTTTATTTTAAACAGATCTCCCACAAACAAATTTTCGTCGTTTACCGTTTGACCACTGCAGGTAAAGGTTTTGCATGTTTGTCTTACCCTTGTGGTTGTTCTCTGATATTTTCTTTTTTTTCTTTTTATTTTTTTTTTGTAGAGATGGGGTCTTGCTCTTGCTCAGGCTGGTCTCGAACTCCTGAGGTCAAACAATCCGCCTGCGTTGGCCTCCCAGAGTGCTAGCATTGCAGGCGCGATGTGATACTTTCTAATAGTGAATCTGTCCCTTGGGGATGCATTTGGGGTTCTGTGTCCCCCACCTGGCTCTTCCCTGAACAGGGAGAAGGTGGACCCACCAATGATGACAGCTAGTGGGTGTTTTCTGCTTATTGTGTTTGTGTGTTGTCTTTTAACTTCATTCTTACCTTCCAAGGGGGGTAGACCCTGGTGTTAAGCCTGTTTTGCAGTTGAGAGAACTGATGCTCACAAGAATGAAGTACCTCACCCCGGTGTCACATCCGGGAAGTGGTGCTGCAGAGCCTTGAACCCAGTGGTCAGACTCTGGGTCCACGCCTTCAACACTTTACTCTTGTTCCAGATTCGGTAGCAGCAGCAACAAAAGTAATGATGCCGGGAGGCCCTTTGCCCCTTACCTGGGAACTCAGGTCACTGTTTGGGTGGTGAGGGACTCAGATGTAGAACCACTTAAATGCTTCTTCAGCTCACATACGTACCTGTATGAGCAAAAGAGGGGCCTTTGGAGAAGCAGGCCCAGACCTGATGAACCCGAACACATTGCTCCTCCCAGGGCAAGGGGGGCTATGGCAGTGGGCACCTCTTGGGCCTGAGTTCCCCCAAGCCTGAGCCATGGTCACCTCTGCCATGGACACATGCATGTCTATGCAGCATCCTCCCCAACACCCCAACTTCTGATTTTGTAGATCAGGGTGAGCCTTAGCTGACAAAGTTCTGCTGTGATCCTAGCACCCCAGTTGAGGCAGGTCGGCTGGATAACCACAGTGCAGCAGGAAAGGGGCAGGGGCGTTGTGCACAGTGCAGGGAGGCCAGGGTTGGGTGGGGGTGGGCACAGCCGCTGCAGCCCAACAGCTGGTCCTCCCTGCATGTTTCCAGGGGCTCGCATGTGGTTAGTGGAGGCTTTTCTGCTCACCAGCACTTGCCTGGGAAGGGTGAACAAATGAGGCCCAGGCATCGCTGGCCAGGGTTTCCCCCATCCCACCAGGTTTTGTCATGGGCCTCGTGGGAGTGTGGTCATGTTCAGATCGGGTATGAACTGATGTGATGGATGCTTCCATCCTCGGTTCCAGTTCCTCCATCAGGTCTCTGGTCTGCATTGTGACCATTTTTTAACTACCTGGGATTTATGGGTAAAAATGTGCTTTGAAAATGTGGCCCTTGCGATCATGTTGGGAGAAGATGGGTGTTCATTGTTGTCATGATGTTTGGAGCCTGCCCTGGTGCTGGATCCTGTTGCTCATTGGTGGTAGCACTGCCACTGTTGCAATTAGGGTGGAAGGTTGGGAGGGAGGGAGCTGGCCAGGTTGCCCAGAGAGGGCTCCTGGGGCAGCATCCTGGGAGGTCACCATGCCAGGCCCAGCCAGCCATGGCCTGACCAGCTGTGGCTGGCTGCTGACCAGGAGTAACTCTTTTCTTTTTCAGTCTCTCCCTACAGCCCTTCGTCTACCCAGTCTGCACCCCTGAAGGCATCGTCTTTGACTTGCTGTGAGTTTTTCCTTGAATTTTGATCTAACAAACATGGTGGGACTGTTGACAGCCACTAAGGATGAGGGGATGTTGGGTTAGTGACTCCAGGCAGCACCAAGCCAGGCATTGACAGACCCCTGTTCCCAGCAGCCTCAGGAGCCGTAGGTGGCCTCTTTGGGACTGAGAAGGAACAACCAGGGCCTCAGGGACGTGGCAGCACTGCTGCCAGGACCCCCAGGCAGGCAGCTCTAGCTGGCCAAGTGCTGTTGTCGCTGCCTGGAATGGGGTTGACCACACGCCAACCCCCATGTGGGGTCTTACTGTTCTCACTGGCATACCTGGGCCTGTTCTGGAATGTTACTGACTCGAGTATTTTCCACTTTATGGCAGCAGAGCCATAGTTAAGGTGCATACTTTTCTAGTGCTCTGTTTTGAAGCATTATGCCCAGTTTTTTTTTTTTTTTTTTTTTTTTTTAGACAGAGTCTCACTTTGTTGCCCGGGCTAGAGTGCCGTGGCGTTAGCCTAGCTCACAGCAACCTCAAACTCCTGGGCTCAAGTGATCCTTCTGCCTCAGCCTCTCAAGTAGCTGGGACTACAGGCATGCGCCACCATGCC
>CAUYRT010106414.1:0-11451 GCA_963574885.1 Lepilemur ruficaudatus
AAATCTTGGCCCTCTGGTGCCCACGTGACACTGTGACTTGGCCAGATGAGATGATTTCAGAAGTGCCATGCAGTTCTCAGGAGAATATTCATTTGAGTTCACCATTCATTTCAGCATTCAAAGGGGATCTCAGCTGGGCGCAGTGGCTCACGCCTGTAATCCTAGCACTCTGGGAGATCCAAGGCAGGAGGATCGCTTGAGCTCAGGACTTTGAGACCAGCCTGAGCAAGAGTGAGACCCCATCTCCACAAAAAGTAGAATTGGCCAGGCATGGTGTGCGCCTGTAGTCCCAGCTACTCAGGTTGCTCAGGCAGGAGGATCGCTTGAGCCCAGGAGTTTGAGGTTGTTGTGAGCTATGATGATGCCACTGCACTCTAGCCCAGGGAACAGAGTGAGACTCTATCTCAAATAAAATAAAAAAGGGATCTGGTCGCACCCTCTGCCGTGAGTGCTGGGCCTGTGGCGAGCGCTGTGCAGGCAGAGGCTGGCTGCGTCCCCAGCCCTCTGAGAGGTCAGCACCCTTTCACACACCGGAGTGAAGAGATGAGAGATGTTAAGGGAGTTGCTTGGGACCACAGCACCACACCACTAGAAAGTGGGAAAAGTGACATTCGAACCCAGCAGTGGCAACAGCGCCATAACACCCCAGTACCAGACCAGGCTGCGTCTCCGTCACACGAAGCACAGCGAGGGTGTGTTAGGAAAGGCTGGGAGATTCTGCTTTATGGTTTTTCCCCCATAGCTCCAAGTCCTCTAGGACACCCTCTCTGCGTGTCCTCCTCAGAGGAATTCTGAGGAAGATGGTGGCGTGAGCCACCTTCTGTCACACTCCAGCGGCCTGGGTGCCTGGCACTCCCGTGTCCCTGTGGGCCCAGGAGGCAGGGGCGGAGCTGCCCTCTGTGTCTGAGGTGCCTCTACCAAGGAGGCATTGACGCGGGATTCAGAGTGCCCTCGCCCTGCTCGCCAGCTTCCCTGAGGTCAGGAATTCTCATTTGTCATTTGTTCATTCATTCACTCGCTCAGTGGATGTCTGCTGAGCCCCCACAGTGCTGAGAGCAGAAATGACGGTGGCCTGTTCTTTATCTGAGCCCACCTCTCCCTGCGCCTCCAAAGGGGGTCCCTGGACTTGGAGGGCCTGGGCTCTGCTGACAGGAAGTGTGTCTTCCTGTTTAGTCCTTCGTGAGATGGGGAGGGGCCGCTTTCCCATGACTGGTCCTATAAATCTGGGTGGGGCGGGCCATTGGAGGGGTGACGCAGCTCTTGGAACTCACCCTGGGCACTGAACATCCTAGTTACTACTCAGCTAAGGCTCATGTCAGTAAAAGGCTAGCTGGGCAGCCGGCCACCTGGTGGCATCTGTGGCCCTAGGGCACTGCCAGAGCCAGCTCCAGCCCCTTAGGAAACAGACTGTGTCGGCCCTCAGACTACGCGCCATGGCCCCGCCTGTGACTCCTGGACCCCTCTGTGCCCCTCCCCACTCGGTTGGCTGGGCCCAGCTCTCTGCTCACCTCACCCTGCCATCCTGATTTCACTGTCTCGGTGCCTTCTGCCCTCCACAGCTCTGGCTTCATTGCTAGAAGTCTATGAAACCTCAGCTGCTTCCTAGGTCCCCAGACCCCGTGCCCTCACTCTGTCCTTCTCCCTAGTGCGTCCGCTCCAGCCTCCCTGAGTCCTCCCACCTTTAGGCCCTTGCCCACTGGCTCCCCATCCCTCTGCCTGGCATGCCCTCCCCTGCCCTCCATCCTGCCTACCAGCGACCCTGCCTTCAAGGCTCAAGGATCATGAGAAGGACACCAAGGGGTCCTGGTCTCTGCCTCTTGGGCTCGCCTGGGCTGAAGGGGCCCAAACACGCAGACATCACCCACAGTGATAAATCCCAGACCCATGCCCGGACCAGGAATCGAACCCAGACTGCTGAGGTGAAAGCACAGAATTTTTAACCACTAAGCCACAAGGTGGACTGGCCTGGCTCCTCTTCTTATCTCCTTCTCACCCCAGGAGGACACGTATAGGGAAAAACCATAGCCAGAGTCCCCCAGCCTTCCCTGACATCCTCAGGGTGTTTGGGAGGGAGGTCGGTGCGTGCTCAGCAGGTCTCTTCTCTGTGGGCTGAGGCAAGTGCACTTCCTCCTCCTCCTCGCAGTCCTCTGGAAATGTGCATAGGGATGACAGCAACAGTGGAACCAGGATTCACGCCACTCACCGGCGAGGTGACCTCAAGCAGAGGCTCAAGTGTCTTCATTTGTAAGATGGGAAAAATCAAGGCCATTGTAGGGGTACTGTAAGGTTCACATGCAAATGAGATAGTGAATGTGTGAGATACACGCCTGGTACACTACTGGGCACAGAACCGTTTCTTAGCAAAAATACTAGGTTATTGCTATTTTTATTATTATTAAGAAGAGCAAACATGAATATCAAGGGACCTAAATATGATAAACACAGCCCTCAGTGTGCTAAGTCCTAACTACAACAGCCTTTTCTTTTTATCGAAGCAGGTCTAAGCACATTACTTCTTGGTGACACTTTGCTAACTACTGTAAGTGCCTAAAAGTAATCATACTTTTTCTGAAAGTAAAGAAAAAAAAATCCCATCCCCAACTGTCCTAACCCCTCATGCCCCTCAATATGCCACCCTCCATCTTCCTTCCTCTTCATCGTTAAACATCTCTGTTTCACCTTCACGTAGGGTAGATGAGGAGCTTCCTGGGACTCTGGACTCACAGCGCTAAAAGGAAGACAGTGCCAGGGAAACCAGGGCAGTTGGGCATACTGCCCACCTCCTCTGCTTGAGCCCAGCTGCCTTTAGCCTGGTGCCCACGGGCCGTAACAATTGGGCTCCCTAATTACTGAATTCAGTGACCTCACCTTGTAGCTTGGATGCTCTTGATAGCCTCAAATGTGATAATGCGACGCTCAGTGGAAAACAGTCAAGCTATACAAAAGTAAAATGTAAAAAATGTGAGGTCCTTCACCAACGCACTCCTAGCAGTAGCCACAATCTGCTAGCAGGAGATTCTGCTGCTAGTAGATTCACTGGGTAATCTCAAGGAAGATTAGTAGTAGTTAGTTGGGTAATCTTCCCATTTTTTTATGCATATGCACACACATAAATACTTTTATCCAAGTAGGACCACATTTTATACTGTCCTGCAAAATAATGTTTATTTTATAATATTTTTAGAGATCTTTCCATAACAAGCTCCAGGGCTGCCTCATTCTTAATTAACAGTGCTCAATATTCCACTGTTATGAGGTACTGTGCTTTAAAAACAAAATAAAACTGCTTCCCTATGATGGACACTTTTGGAAAACTCTTCCGCTGGCTTTTGTGATGCAGTTGCCTCCACGATCTCCCGACTGCCGTCTTTCCTTCCATCCTCAGTCCAGAGCCGGCATTGCTGCCAGATTTTTGTGATCCTACAGGGCAGCTTTAATAAGTCTAAACTTTGTGAATTCAGAATTTGAGGCCTTCCATGGTCAATGGAAGGCCCCTGTGCGAGTCAAACTGAGCTACTTGCCGTTGCCCACAGATTCTCCGAGCCCAGCCTGGCAAAGGCTCTGTGCGGGATTTTCCCCTGGCCAGGAGCACTGGCTTCCCACGGGTCTCTGACATTCATCCTAGAGCACACCTGAGGCCTCACCTGCTCACACCTGAGGCCTTCCAGTTGCCCTTGGCGGGAAGGAGACTTTCTCCGGCCAGCTCTCTGCAGGCCGCTTCTTCCCTCCCTAGACTAGAAGCACCGCCCAGGCGGGGTCTTCTTATCCTTGCGCAGGTTCCAGCGCGGTGCCTCGGCCATGGCAGCATTAAGTGTTCTGTAGTTAACATTTGCTGAAACGAAAAAAACAGAAAGAAAGCAGACAAGTGTTCCAAAGAGCTTAAAAAAAAAATAGAAAGGCAATGAGGAGAATTAGCCTTCCAGAGTTTTAGCTAGATCACAATCATGAAAAACATTTGGTATTGAATTAAAATAAACAGAAAAAAGTTCAATGGACTAGAATAAATTCCAGAAGTAGATTTAAACTGTTCTAAGAACTTAATTTGAGACACACCAGAAACAACACTCTAATGGGAAAAGGAATCTTTACTTTTAAGTGTTATGGGGCCAACTGGTACAATTATTATAGAAAAAGAAAATTTGATTCCAATTTATAGCTGATCATACTTGAGGAAATTCAGATAGAAAGTTGTCCCATAGAAAGTGCAAAAATCACTAGAAAGGAATGAAGTTAGCTTTCTTTAAATACTTCATTAAACTAGTAAAAACAGAAAATTTAATTCTGGCAGAGCTGTGAGTAAGCCAATATATCTGACTGGGTCACTATATATTGGTTCAGTTTTTCAGGAGTCAGTCTTTCAGACGGGATGTAAGAAACTGGATATGTAAGACTTCGTATCTTTTGACCTCATAATTCCACTTTGGGGAATTTATAAGACATTAAAAGAAAAAATAATGTTCATAGAAGTGCTATTTATAGTAGCAAAACAAATTGGAAACCACACGATGGACAATTTACCTAACTTTAAATGACAAATATATGGCAAATCTCTCAAGAAGGGAAGTTCTCATGACCACAAGGCAATCTTACAACATAATAAGCACACACTGGTAGCAATTAAGTGAAGATGCATGCCTGATCTCTGACATTCATCTATTCAATCATTCAATTTTTCTTTTCTGAGCACTGAAAATGTGCCAGGCATGGTGTTTGGTGCTGAGGATACCATGGTGAGCAAGCTAGGTGTGGCTCCTGCCTTCCGGAGTCTTGTATCTTAAAAGCAATCCCCCCAGAACGTAGAGCAACCTAAGGAGACTCAAATGTTCACTCATTTCATTTTTAGATGCAATTTTAAAGTTCATTAAAGTAAGATGGAAGCGGTAGACTGCGTTGAAATCTCAGACCTGTCTGACAGTAAAGAAACAACTCTGAGTCAGACCAGCCGGGCTGAGAAGGAAGGATTCAACGGGAAACAGCCTTGTAGTCAGTTTGGTCCCCGAGGAAAGGAGTTTGTGGTATTAACCCCAGAGATGTTTAACCTCATTTCTGAAGGACTTAAGGATGTAAGAGCATTGATGGTTTGGAAAGAGGTTGGAAGTGCTGTTTATAATAGCAGAAACAAAAACAGAAATGCAATGCGATAGTGAAAGAATGAACCTCAGCTATATGCAACAGTATGGGTGAATATTAGAGACATAATATTGAGCGGGGGAAAAAAATCCCTAAGGACACATATGGTTTGTTACTCTCTCCCAAACCTCTGGAAAAGTTGAAAAAAATTAATACAGTGAGCACCCACATACTCTTCACCTAGAAGCGTCTAACATGTTGCCACATTTGCTTGACCTCACTCTGTGTGTGTGTGTGTGCGCTCTCTTGTGTGTGTGTATGGTGTCTGATGAAGCTGTGAAAGTTAGTTGTAGACATGACAGTTCACACCTAAAGACTTCAACACGTATGGACTAAAAACATTTTCCCACATAACCATAATACCATAATCATACCCCTCAAATAGATACAGTATTTTTTTCTAATATGCTGTGTTTGGATTTCTCCAGTTGTCCCAGTAATGTCCTCTATGGCTGTTTTAAAATCCAGGATTCAATTAGGTGTCAAGTCTCTTTCATCTCCTTTAATCTAGAGTAGTTGGTTGGCCCTTTCGTCTTTCATGGCATTGCGTCTTTGAGGGCTCCAGGCCAGTTGTTTTGTAAAATGCCCCACAGTCTAAATTTGTCTAATTGTTTACTTATGACGATTCATTTTAAACATTTTTGGAAAGGAAACTACGCGGTGATGCTGTGTCCTTCCCATTGTATCACATTAATGTCAGTTTGTTCCCTTATTCATGATGCTAACTTTGATCACTTGGTTCCGCTGATGTCTACCAACTGTCTCCACTAAAAAGGTACCTTTTCTCCTTTGCGTTTAGTAGATAATCTCAGGAATTTAAACTATATTCTTAAAAAAGCAAAGTTGTTCATGACAGCACTATTAATAACAGCCAAAAACTACTCAATGGCCATCAACAATAGAAGGGACGAACTGTGGTAGCTTCACACAGTTGAATGTCATAAAGCAATGAGAATGAACAATCTCCAACTACATGCCACAGTATGATGAAGCTCACAGATATACTGAGCCAGACGCAATATATTAAGCCAGATGCCAGTCCAAACCATATGATCCCATCTATATAAAATACAAAAAAAATAGACAAAACTAATCTTGTGCTGTTTGCAATCAGGGGAGTGGTCTACCCTTAATGGGAAAAGGGTACCTTTAGTGACCAGAGAGAGGTCCCACATAAAATTTTAAAAGAAGAGGTATCTATAACGAACATGCAACTAGCTCATATAAAACAATGAGAAAAACACAGGACCCTCCTGTATTTTAACCTCCAGTAGTTTTAAGGCACTTAAAATCAAAATAGATAAAACTATAAAAAATATGAATAGAGTTCACAAAGAGGAAATACCAACGTCTAATAAACCTATGGCAAATGTTTAAAATTACTAGCAATGAAAAAACACCCATACCATCTCACCTCTCAAAATAATGCCAACAAAGATTGATGTAACAATATGTTCAACATAACATTATAATTAGGAAATTCTATTTACAAGTTAAAATAATAGCTATGGAATCATTAAATATGATGAAATGTGATACATGGGGAAATAGTATACAGCTATTAAAATGGTTTTTACAAATATAAGGACACAGAAAAATCTTTTTCCTGAAATAGTAACTACAGAAACAAGATTTGAAAACATCTGTGTCCGTGTATATATGTACATATACATACTTTATATTATAGATGCATAGATAAGACAAAATTTGTAGAAAAATCACACCAAAGGCCTGGGTACAGTGGAACACACCTCTAATCTCAGCACTTTGGGAGGCTGAGGCAGGAGGATCACTGGAGGCCAAAAGTTTGAGACCAGCCTGGGCATAATGGTGAGACCGTGTCTGTACAAAAAGAAAAAAAGAAGAAAAATCACACCAAAATTTAACAGAGGTTATCCTTTTTTTTTTTCTTTTTTGAGACAGAGTCTCACTCTGTTGCCCAGGCTACAGTGCCATGGCATCAGCCTAGCTCACAGCAACCTCAAACTCCTGGGCTCAGGCGATCCTTCTGCCTCAGCCTCCCGAGTAGCTGGGACTACAGACATGCGCCGCCATGCCCGGCTAATTTTTTCTATATATTTTTAGTTGGCCAATTAATTTCTTTGTATTTATAGTAGAGACGGTCTCACTCTTGCTCAGGGTGGTTTCGAACTCCTGACCTTGAGCAATCCACCCGCCTCGGCCTCCCAAAGTGCTAGGATTACAGGCGTGAGTCACCGTGCCGGCAACAGAGGTTATCTTACGTGCTATCCTCTATATTGTATTACATATTGTCTAACATGGGTGATTGTAGATGAGTTATTTTCTTTAAACATGTCTGTATTTTGGACCACGGGGTAGCAGCTGGCATCCTGCCCCAGTCCGGTCACGTGATCCCAGCCGCACTCCTGTCCTACCCCCAATACCGCCTTGTAACTGGTCCAAGGTTGCAGCACGTGACTCCAGGGAGCCAATGAGAGCTTCCCCTGGCGTGGTTTTGTTAAACGTGGCGCACAGATACCCGTTTTAGGGCTTAGGTGTGGGAGTGGGACTCACCCCGCTTGCAGGCGGAGGGTCAGCCCCAGGCTTTGGCGAAGAGGCGGGCGAGGTGCACAGCAGCGAGAGCTGGCTCTGCGGCTGTGGGGAACCGCACCGCACTTTCCATCAACAGCCCCCAAAGGTGAGCTGTGTTTGGGGAAGGACAAGGATGGAGCGCTCGAACGCTACAGCCCACGTTTGCTTTTGGGAACAGCAGAGCACGAAATCCCGTAAACCCAACCGACGGGCCCTAATGCAAACCAGAAAGGCTCCAGTAGGTTAAGGGATCGACTTTTGGAAGCCTTCCTTCTTTTTAACAACCTTATAACGTTTCCCTACAATGTGTAGTGAATGAGACATGGAGACCACATTACCAATTACAGAATGTTGGGTCCCGAGCCAGAGAGGGACATAGGAAGCTTCATGTGTAGCAAAATGCTGCTTATTTTGAGCGTCTGGGTGCAGATTGGTGGAGGGGCAAAAGCGTCCATCTCCAGGGAGAGAAAGCCTTGGGTTTTATAGAGGGTTTTTCAGCCTGCAGAGATAGGGGAGGGGGTAGCTTCGTCCTTATCAGGGGGGATAGGAATGCCGGGGTCGCTGCAGCTGTCTGTGGTCGAAGTTAGATTTACAACCTTGGACTCTCCAGACTCTTGCGGCTTTTGTTTCACAGGCTTTATGATGTTTGTCTGGTTCCCACTCTAAGTAAAGCTAACACAGAGCACATAAAATCTGCCACGTCAGTATTAGGTAATTCCATGTATCCCATATTTTAAATCTTCACATTCCACCGTTTCACAGGTAAGGAAATTCAGCTACAGAGGCTAAGAGCCAGGATGACATAGTGAGTGATAGAGCAGGGACTGCACTCCAGGTGTGTGATTCCCTGCATGGTCCTCTGTAAATATTCATTGCAATATAATGAACGAAGGTTTGTGAACTCACCACTTAATCCAAGACAAAGAACATTACACTACTTATATCTACCTGTGCGCTTCTCCTCTGTCTCCCTCCCTGTTCCCTCTCACCCAATCTCTGTCCTGAATTTTGTGTTTATCCATTCCTTTAAAATTCCTTTAAAATTTTAATTCTTGGAGTATAATGCAAATAGAGAAATGTGAAGAAACCATAAATGTTCAGCTCTATGAATTTTCACAAACTGAGCACACCTGGGTAAGCAACGCTCAGATCCAGAAAATAAGAACATCACTAGTATTCCAGATGCTTGTGAACATTTTCCACAGGCTTATTAGCTACCAGTATTTTCTTTCTGTTCACATCCTTTGTCTTAGTGCCTTACACGTATCAAGATCTCTGTTTCTCTCATTGGCTTATATGAGCTTGCTCTGTTTGTTACAAATATTTTTCCCCTGTTTGTTGTTCTTTTATAGTGTTGTTCTAATTTTTATTTGGGAAGTATCTTTTTTATCCCCCCACCCCCACCCCTCCCTGCCCATTGGCCTTTTTGGTAAAGTTTACAGAGTGCTTTGGGTCAGACTGGGTTCTCGCCTTCATTGGAGTACTCATGTTCACCCCTTCCCCAGTGCCATGTTTTCTGTTTGACTAATCCTCTTTCCTCTCTAGGCCTTTGGCAGCACATCTTAACGTGTGGGGAACTGCAGTTAGCCAAGTTGAATGAGGCTGCAAAAAGATTTAAAGAAAACAAAAAACCCTGCAAAATATTTATATATATTTTCAAGATAAGAATTCATTTTTGTGATTGTAAAAATGGTACCTATTCATAGTATGCAATTCAAATAATAGAAAAAGTTACCAAAAAAAAAAGTTATCCAAAATTTCACTACTAAGAAACAACCACTGTTAACATTTTGGAGCATATCCTCTCAAATTACCTTTTTCCTCCTCTTCCTTCCCCTCCCCTCCTTCTTTCTCTCCCTGTGCAAAACTTTACAAAGATGTTTTCATGTTGTTTAGTAATGTTCTTCTGTCATTTGACACCCAGCACTTCTATTGGTTGCCTAAGATTCCCTGGTATGGATGGACCATAATTCATCCCCTGTTGGACATTTAAGTCATTTCTCATTGTCGCCCTTACAAGCATCACTGTCACCCTTACAAGCATCATTGTATGCGTCTTGGCACACAGGACCCCTTGCTCAGACCTGAGGACTGCTGGGGATCCTAACTCAGGGAGGAAAGGTGGCTTATCCGGCATCAACTTAACCCCTCTGAACTCACCCGCTTCCTTGTTGTCGGAGTGTCTGCTCCTTGGCACCAAGATCGGGTGGTTGGTCTCACCCATCTGTAGGCTTTCTGAGGAGCGTCTCTTTTGGTTTACTCCTTCACGCCTCTTTTCCAGATGTGCTGGGTTTAGTGTGGAACTCTGCACATAGGAGCTGAGGTCATGCAGGGTTAAGTTTGAAACAAAGGACAGACACACACGTATATTTAATACCTCTTTTTAATTACCAAGCATGTTAATTATAGAAAATACAAAAAGAGGAAAATAAAAATCAACAGCTCACCACGGTTCACACATAGGTGTGTACAGTCATTCTGGAACCGCGGTGTGCCCCTGAATTGCCTGAGACTCTTGTTTACAATCCAGATATTCCCTCACCCCGTAGCCTATAGCAGTGGGTGTGCTATGGGGCCTGGGCACCTGCATTGTAGACAAGCTTGGCAGGTGATTTGTATACCCAAGTTTAAGAGCAAGAATGCCAAAGTGTCTTTCCAGACCTTACTTGATTTAAAAGAAAATAAAAATGAGGTCATATTGTATATTCAGTTTGGCTTTAAAAAAAATAGTCACCAATAGAATATGAACTTCTTTCTGTGTCTAAATACTCTTTGTAAGTTAATTTCTGTTGTCTGCATGGTATTCCACGAGGTGAATGTGTTTCTGTTACTCAGTCAACACCACGTTGTTGGACATTAGTCCCCATCCCCCCGCACCCATCATGGCTATTAAAAATAACAATGTGCGGCTAAATCTTTGAGTAAATTCTATTTTTTTTTTGAGTAAATTCTTAATTTGTTCCTTCAGTTAAATTCCTAAGATGTGAATTTAGGTGGCTTTTGATAAAAGCTGCCAAATTCTTCTGCAGAAAGGTTGCTCCAGGGGGACTACTGCTCCCATGAGCTCCCTTGGTGGGGGCAGTGGGGTGAGGCCGTCCATCCCAGTTCGGAGCCAGGCCCGCCAACCACACAGTGGACCACCCTGGGCACGGCTCCTGGCTCGTGCTAAGTGCTCAGTAATTATTCTGTGCAGTGGACAAGGGAAGTGTTTTCTCCACCAACCAGATGAGGACACTGAGGGATGGAGGGGTCAAATGACTTGGTTAGGGGCGGGAATTCAAACCCAGCTTTGAATCCAAAGCCTGAGCTCTCTTAACTACTCCATTGATTTTTTTTTTTTTTTTTGACAGTCTCACTCTGTTGCCCGGGCTGTAGAGTGCCGTGGCGTCAGCCTAGCTCACAGCAACCTCAAACTCCTGGGCTCAGGCAATTCTCCTGCCTCAGCCTCCCGAGTAGCTGGGACTACAGGCATGCGCCACCATGCCTGGCTAAGTTTTTCTATATATTTTTAGTTGGCCAATTAATTTCTTTCTATTTTTAGTAGAGACAGGGTCTTGCTCTTGCTCAGGCTGGTCTCGAACTCCTGAGCTCAAGCAGTCCTCTCGCCTCGGCCTCCCGGAGTGCTCGGATTACAGGCATGAGCCACCACACCCGCTTCCATTGATTTTTAATTAATATTAAAGAGGGAGAAACAGTGATGTTTGTGACAGCAGTGGTTCCCTTATATGGTCCCCAAAATGCACAGAAGCAATCAGGAAAAGGGAGTGA
>CAUYRT010106419.1:0-24705 GCA_963574885.1 Lepilemur ruficaudatus
TGTATCTCTTTAAGGTATCTCCATATTGCTTTCCACAGAAGTTGCACTCGAATGTTTATAGCAGCACAATTCACAATTGCAAAGATGTGGAAACAACCCAAGTGCCCATCAATACATGAGTGGATTAATAAAATGTGGTATGTATACCATGGAGTACTATTCAGGTATAAGAAACAATGGTGATATAGCACCTCTTGTATTATCTTGGATAGAGCTAGAACCCAGTCTACTAAGTGAAGCATCCCAAGAATGGAAAAATAAGCACCACATGTACTCACCAGCAAATTGGTTTCACTGATCAACACCTACTGCTCATATAGGAATAACATTTATCAGTTGTTGGACAGATGGGAGGAAGGAGGAGGGGATGGGTATATACATACATAATGAATGCGATGTGCACCGTCTGGGGGATGGATATGCTTGAAGCTCTGACTCCGGGGGGGAAAGGGAGGAAGGAAACTCACATAACCTAAACATTTATACCCCCATGATATGCTGAAATAAAAAAATAAAATAAAAAATAAAAGTTATAAAATAGAAAAACAACCTATGTTTAAGGAGGTGTTGATAGTTTATACATATGCTAGAGGAATAGTCATGTAGATTAAACTGATCAATATGAATAAGAAAGAAAAAATTTGAGGCAAAAGCACAAAATGGATTTGTTTAAATTGGTATTTATAATGTGTTATACATATTAATGTAATATAGAAATACAAAAAAAATTAATTAGAGCCAGCAATATTGTGTTGATTGTGAATTGTATTGAATATATTGTATTTCATCAAATATATATGATTAGGGACTAAAGGAAATTTATTTCAATTTCTCCCCTTGAGAAATGAGGACTAGCCATAATAGGAGAATCAAAGTATTATTGGTGTCATATACTTTTTTCAAAGTCATTTTGATGTTTTTATGTTCTTAGTCCAAATGTTATTTTATTTTTAAATAAAAAGGTATTCTAAATTAAATATTATAGTATTTGACAATTAAATATTACAATACTTTCTTTTGTCCACATTTAAAAGATAAAGCACAATTTTATACATTTTGCTCAAAACTTTTTTTTCTTATGAGGCTGGCATACAGTGGGAAACTGATAAAGATCTTGTTGACAAATGGAAATTGCTGGGAATTAAAATTAGCCTGCTTATACTAATCAATACTTAGAAGACATTGAGGCATACACATTCATTAGAAAATCATTACTGCACATAAAAAATGTATTTGAAACCACACTAATGTGAAAGTTAAAAAGATATGTTTATTGCACATCTTAATAGGTGAAGAGTGATAAGGAAGGACTCATTAGTGCAGTGTTTGTAAAGTGTGGTAAATAGAGCACTGCAGTTCTCTGTGGTCTATCACGTTTTCTGCAGATGGAGCTGCTGCTGTTTGTGGTGGGGTGAGGGAGAGGAAGAAGGAAACAATTCTGTTCATTTATATTTCCCAAGACTGAAATGTGAAATGTATAATCCATTCAGATTTGTATTCCATCTTGTTATATTCTTAGCACTCTCCACGTTATTAAAGGTTTCCCATGAACTACCAGAATTATGTTGTTGACTTTGTCCTTGTTACCATTCATTAAACAAGGCTCAGTAGTTTTTCACATCATTTACCTTTTATTATTTATGCTAATAATTTCTCATATATTTCACTGCTATTTTTCTAATTTAAAATAGGAATCAATGGTTCAACATGGTTTACTTAAAAGTTATAGGGACAAAGCAATATAAAAATGCATTCAGAATAATGTAAGGAGAACCTGAGTGCACATAGAAAATGTGCAGAGCATGTGTGAAGAACACTCACATTTCACAGAAGCGACCATCAAAGATATCTTTTTAAAAAAATAGGAAGTTTAAGGCTGAGTATTTTAAAACTGGATTTTATTGGACAATATCATTGTCTCTTAAAAATCTTTCACAAAGAGTAACGTTAGAGATTTGTCATCATTTTCCATCAAACTAAAATGAAATGCAATTGATAGTTACACAACAAGCATTTAATGATATTTTCAGGTGCGGACATTAGCACATTTATATTTTCAAGGAGCTCCTATATATTATATATGTTTACAATATTATTCTGGATTGTATTATTATTCATATTTCTTTTGTGATCACACTACTTTTTATTGAATAGTAAAATTATTAATAAGTCATGAAATGCAAGGAAAAGAACACAAATTACAGATGCTTCATGCAAAATTTCACTCCTTAGGTGAAAAAGATGTTACAAATAAATTTTTTTTTGCTGAGAAATATATAGTTCCAATTCTGAAGATAAAAATTATGTGCTCAGAAACAGAATTAGCTATTGAAAACCATCCTTTTTGTAAGTGCAATACTGACAATTATACACACACACACACACACACACACACACAGATGTCCCTTGATATCTGTGGGGGATTGGTTCCAGGCCCATTGCTGTACCAGAATCTATGAATGTACAAGTCCCTTCTATAAAATGGCACAGTATTTGCATATAACCTACTTACATCCTCCTGTATATTTGAAATCATCTCTAGATTACTTATAGTATCTAATATAATGCCTTCATTTGCATGGATTCAATGTAGTTTTCAGTGTGCAGTAGGCTGCTTTTTGGAACTTTGTGTAATTTTTTATGAATATTTTCCACCTGCACTTGGTTGAATCCATGGATGCAGAACCCACATATATGGAGGGCTGACAGGCTGACCCATGACATATATATGTATGTATTTATATTTTTATATATGTGTGTATGTGTGTTTATATATATGTGTATACCATATATATTTGAAGGAGACATATTCTACTTGTTAATGAAATCATACAAATTATAAAGAAGAGGTTTTTAATTTTATAGTGAATTGGGAAAGAAAATCAGAAATAATATACTTCTTTGCTATTCATATAGTGTGTAAGTGCATAGGAAGGGCTTTTTAGTAGCCTCAGAATTTTCCCCTTAGAAAAGTAAATAAACTTCCACCACATTGTATCATCTGATAGCTATTACCATATCAGTCGAACTCTATATGCACTCTTCTAAATCTGTCAGAGATTTTCCAGTTCTTGTTTTATTTGATTTCTCAATAGCATTAGAAAATAACAATTTTTTACCTCCTTGAATTATGTTTATCTGTTTTCTGGAAATCCTTTCACCTGATAATGTCTTACTATCTTGTAATTACAATGCTTTTAAGTTTCTGTTATTTATTTTTTTTTGAGGACTAGAAAAAAGTTTTAATCACTTACTTTACTATATCAGATAGTGTTTTCCTTTGGCTTCAGGCTGCCAAAGAGTTCAGAAGCAAATGTCGAGATCAACCACAACCCTATCAGTCTAGGCTTTTTGGAATTCAAACTTTCCCAACCATTTCTATTTTGTTGTTGTTGTTGTTTTTGTTATTTATTGATTTTTATTTCAGCATATTACAGGGGTGTAAATGTTTAGGTTACATATATTGCCTTTTCCCCACCCGAGTCAGAGTTTCAAGTGTGTCCGTCTCTCAGATGGTGCAAACTGCACCCATTAGGTGTGAATATACCCATCCCCTCCTTCCCTCACACCTTCCCAACACCTGATGAATGTTACTACTAAATGTGCACATCAGTTAATACTAATTTGATTGTGAGTACGTGTGGTGCTTGTTTTTTAATTCTTGTGATACTTAGGAGAATGGGCTCTCGCTCTATCCAGAATAATACAAGAGGTGCTAGATCTCCATTGTTTTTCGTGGCTGAGTAGAACTCAATGATGTACACATAGCACATTTTATTAACCCACTCATGTATTGATGGGCACTTTGGTTGTTTTCACGTCTTCGCAATTGTGAATTGTGCTGTTTAAGTTTCTGTTTTAATTTAGCAATTTTTGAAGGGGCCATCAACTAACCTGTCAACCTCAAAATAGAGGTTTCACTGTTATTCACCAATCTTAATCACTACATCCCTTTTGAAAATTATTAATACTTCCTTAAAAATTGGCTTCCATGATACAACATTATCCTTATTTTTCATTTTAATCTTTTGCTATGTCCTGTCTTTATTGTCAGCAAACTCATCATTCTCCACCCAAGTGTTAAAATTTTTAGTTCGTCAAGATTTAGTCTTAAGTTTTCCTCCCTCTTATTCCACATAATCTCTCTAACATATTGCATCCAAATTCATAGTCTCAATTGATACTTAGATGACTCAAAGTATCTCCAGCCCAGACCTCATATTCTAATCCATAATTGTATATCTGATATCCTTTTGCATTTTCTGTTTGGATATTCAAAGGCAACTCAAACTCAGCATATCTCAAAAGGAATCTGTGACATCTTCATGCCCCCCAACATTTTCCTTCACTCCTTATAACTGTAACAGAAACTATTATCTGTGTTATTCTGATATGAAGAATCTATAGAGCTGCCCTTTGTCTCTCCTTCTATACCCCAATGTTTCATTTATCACTGTGCTCTGCAATTTATTTCTTAAATAACTCTCAAGTCTCTGTTTCTCTTCAGCTCCATTTACTTCTTCACATTTCAAGTTATTAAATTCTCTTGCCTGGGTACTGCAGTAACTTTCTAACTCTGTCCTCACAGGCACCCTTGCCTTCCCAAAGAACATCCTCCATATCAGAGAGCAATAGGGTCTTAGCAAATTTCTTTATGTTGCTATTTTTCTGCTTAAGCCATTTTTGTTCATTTATCCAACAAGTATTTATTTAGTGCCAAGATCAAGGTGCAAAGAACTCAGTGGTAAGCAAATAGAAAAAAAATCAGCTTAATAGAGCCTACATTCTGGAAGAGATGACATAGAGTATCAAATAAACCCATACATAGTAATATATAATGAAATGTCAGGTAGCAATACATGCTTTGAAGAAAAATGATGTGAGATATTGGGGGAAAGAATGATGTTATTTGATTTTGGGGAGACTTCTCTATTAAGACAAAATTTGAGAAGGCTGACAATAAAGTGAGAAGAAAAACATATTTTTATTTGGAGGAAGAGTGTTGCAGGCAGTAGGAGCAACTAGAGCAAGACCCTGAATGGGGATCATTCTTGGCAGGAAGGAAGAACTGCCAGTCAGTGTAACTGGGGTAAGAAAGAGTACGGTAGGAATTAAGAGAGAAATGAGGATGTGTAGGATGGTACAGATCATAGAGGGATTCTTTAAAGATAGGTAAGAATTCTGTATTTTAACCTAAGTGCACTGTGAAACACTGGATGGCTGTGAATAGGAAGCACTAAGTTTCTTTTTTTTCTTTTTTCTTTTTCATTTTTTCTTTATTGAAGTATACTTTACATATCATGTCTTTACTCCATTTTAAGTGTACAATTAAATGATTTTCAGTGAATTTACTGAGGTGTACAGTTAATCACATAAATCAGTTTTAAAGGAATTACTTTCCCCTATTGAGACCCCTAATTCCACTCCCCAACTACTTTTCAAGCATGTCCCACCCTCCACAGTGCCCACGTCGCTCAGAAGTGAGTTTACCCCGCAACTCCCCAATTCCCTAGTGATCGCTCCCACCATTTGAGCACCATAGTGTTAATCAGCCAATACCAGTTTGATGGCGAGTACAAGTGGGGCCCATTCTTGGGGTCTTGTGTCACCTCACTTCGAATAATGGGCTCAAGCTTAATCCAGGATAATATAAGAGGTGCTAACTCACTGTCATTTCTTAAAATTGAGTAATATTCTATTGTGAACATATACCAGATTTTAACAATCCACTCATGAATTGACGGGCACTTGGGTTGTTTCCACAACCTAGGGAAGCACTAAGTTTCTTGATTATGTTTTTTAAGGCAATCTCTTAAATTGTTTATAGATAAAAGACTCTAGGGACACAAGAATAACAGTAGTGAGATAAGAAGATATGCAGTAATGTAGATAGAGAAGATACAGACATGACATAGGTTGGAGCAATGGAGGAGGTAAAAATCTGGATGGACTCAGGATATATTCTTATAGTAAAACACATAGACTCTGCTTAATATATTAGATATGTGTTATGAAAGAAAGAAAGGAGGCAAGGATGACTCTAAATTTTTTTCCAGAGCAAGCAGGTGAATTACTGTACAATTTCTTGAAATTGGAAACAAACGAACAAACAAACAAAAGCATGTTTGGGGAAAAGTTCAAAAATTTTGTGTTGAAAATGCTAAGTCTGAGATACCTAATAGACATGCAGGGTGACTTGTTGGATATTCAGTCATGTGTATGAGTCTAGAGATCAAGGATGAGGCTGGAATTAGAGATCTAAATTTGGCAGTACGTAGCAAATAGATGGTATGCTAAGCCCATGAGACTAGATGTGATCACATGAAGTGAGACTAGATCGTGAGTAAAGGGGACACCAGGAGACTGACTCTCAAAAGAAACATCTGGGAATGTAGGCAGAAAGTAGACCTCCTATCATGTACCCACAGAATAAATACATAAATAAATTGGTTAGCAAATAAATAGCAATCCACAGTGAGGCTGCCCAACGAGAACATGACATGTTCCGCTCTTCTTTTTCTTATATCAGTTAAAGACATTACTATTGATCCAGGTCAGCAAGCAAGGAATTTAGGACAACCCGTTGATACTACCCTCTCCGATGAAGTGGTAAAAGTATCCCTAAAGGAGAAATTTCTCCATAACACCTCCCTATATATATTTAACTATTTGACAGAGACACTGAATATTTGTAAGACTGCAGTCATTTCCAGTAAGACTGCGGTCTCCAATCCCTGGGCCATTGGACTGGTATCCGTCCATGGAAAAATTGTCTTCCATGAAACTTAGGAAAGAGGGGAGCATACATTAGGAGGTGAGTGGAGGTGGGAGAGAGTGGAGCTTCACAGCTCCGCATCACTGGCGTCCCCCATCCGCTACCCCCACCCCTCACTGGTGGACAAACTGTCTTCCATGAAACCAATCCCTGGTGCCAAAAAGGTAAAAACGGTTGGGGACTGCTGTTAAGATACAAGACATGTGAGTTAGGATTTTGTAATACAAGAAACTATCTGGGTATGTAAACTGCCCTACAATTATAGCTATTTATCGTTAGAGTTGGATACATTAGTATAATATAAGTGTAACATTATTCCTAACTGATCAGAAACTGTTATTAACAATTTTATAATGTCTTATATTGCAATAAATCATTTTTTCTTAAATTTACTTGAATGTGTTGGTCTATGTGTTCCAAATATCTACTCAGTGGTCTGTAGATGCCAAGAGTTTTAGAAGTGGTGCATTAATGAGCAGCCTGAATCTATTCACCAACTATTTCAAATATGCTTCAGTAGTTTGTACCTAAAATATTATTATTTATTTATTCTCTTAGCGTATAGTCTTTTTTTAATCTCAGCATATTACAGAGGTACAAATGTTTAGGTTACATATATTATCTTTGCCCCACCCAAGTCAGAGTTTCAAGAGTGTCCATCTCCCAGATGGCTTGTCACAAAACCAAAGAGTATGATGATTTAGAAAGACAGACAACCCTTTCTCAGTGTCCAAAAGCCATATGTACCTTCTCTAAAATGCTTAATACACTCCATTGACAATAAATACCAGGTCACAGTTGAGTCCTAGGAATTACAGTAATAAATTTCACTCCTGCCCCATCAAAGCATGTTTTGTATTAACATAAACACATGTTTAATAATCATTCTAAAGATAGTCAAATCTTCTCTTAAAATAGTTTGTATGTAGTAATTTTTTCCTCTCTGTGAGAAAGAATTCTGTTTTTTTCCTAAACATGTAAAGGCAGAAATTTCTTTCCGTAGCATTGAGGAAAATGAGAACAAGAAGTAAATATCCGTGTGTATTTGGATTTAGAGTCACTCCCTCCCTTAAAGACAGTCACAAGAGTAGCCATGAAAAACTTGCACTCTAAGTTTTTGACAACAAGCTGTAATGTGTCAAAGTCACACTCATTTTTTAAACTTCTAAACTGTTTTTGATTAAGCAGTTAGGCATAGAATTCTCAAAATAAAACATGTATTCAGTTCTTTGTATTCTTAAAGCTGAGAAGAAAAATTGGCAATAACTGGAAAGGGCCTAAAAACCCTAAAGACAGCTGAATATTCTATGGAATTTTTATGTAATAGGAAAACGGTAGGCATGTTTAGCAAACAGGAAGATGAGACATCAGATTCTGTATCTAATTTAGTGATGAATCTGTTTAGGAAAACAGTACGAAAAGGTTTTCAGTTTATGGGGCTAACTTACCTCTGCTTCCAAAATATTTCCTAGGACAGAATCTTTTACTCCCATTTTGGTGCCTTCTTAACTCTGTCAGGCCTGCTTTTGATGAGGTCTATAAAGATAAAAGCGTATTATCTTAAGAAAGAAAGAAAGAATTCAGTTTCTTGTATTTTGCTTTTTAAACTCAGCAGCTGCTAAGCATTATATTTCAAGTATTAAAAAGAAAGAAAGGGAAAGAGGGAGGTAAGGAGGAAGGAAAGAAAAAAAAAGACCTAGCTTAGTCTGGTTTATTATGACTATCTCTTGATTTGAGTCTCAAAGTTAATAAAGGTGTCAGGTAAAATCCATTGGACTTATTTCTCTTGTATTAGTAAGTGCTCCTCCTCAGTAGGCTAATTTAGAATTTCAGTGAAATATCTATAAATGAGGCCATATATCTCAGTGATAATAGTTCTAAACTGCATTAGGCACCTAATCTGCTTACTATCACTTCTTGGCATAATAGCAATTTTTTAAAAGTGGCTTTAATTTCAGAAATGCTCTGTGATTTTAAAATTTTAAAAGCAGTGGCTACCAACAGCAGAATGGCTTTTGGATAAAGTGGACAATTATAATCTTTCTAGGAACCAAATTAACTAGCTGCCAGGCCTTTCCTAAGAAAAAAGCTTTGTACTTTGTACATTTCTCAGCAGATATTTGACACAAGGACCATGACTAAGCAAGTTTGACTACTAGAGATCATTTAACATGATGTAAAGAAAAGAAAAAAAAAGCAATAGAACCTTGCTGTGATAGACTGAATTCATTATGCTAGAACTAGACAGAATTCTGAGACTGCAAACAGATGAGTTTGAAAGGACAGAGTGATTAAAACTCCTGTCAGGTTCATTTTACGTTATTTAGTGGAGAGTGTAATTTCAAAATTTATTCAAAATAATATCAAAATTCAATTGTTAATAGGTAAGAATGAAGCAACATTGACATTTTAAAGAACAACGACATAAACGCAAGAGAAATATTCTGTCACACATTTATTTCCTAGGTTTTCAAAATCTTTCTTGTAGTATAGAAGGATTGGGTTGAGGAATTTAATGATATTTTGTAAGAATACTTTCAGCACTCATACAATACCCATTCAGCAAACACACACACAATGTCTTTGAAATAATTTGGCTTAGAATTTCAGGATGAAGCAATTCTTTTAAAATATCCTGGGATCTTAGAGCTGCCTCATTTTCAGACAGTGATTCCATACTCAGACAGGCTATGAGACAGGAAGATCACACGAGGACTTGGAGAGAGGTGAAATGGCTTGACTCCTCACAAGCTTTAACACAATAGCTTATGAATATGACCCTTGCATTTGCTGGTACAGTATCTGCTGTGACTTGGTTGGATCACTTACCAGCTATGTGACCTTAAGCAAAGTACTGAACTTTAGTATCCTTTTTCCTAGATGGCTATAAAGATGGTACCAACTGAACTATTTTGTAAGAATTAAATAAATTAATATATGGAACCATTTAAAACCAAGCTTAATGCATAGAGAGTACGTTAAAAATCATAACATGCTATTATTACTATATTGCTTGAAAAATACACAATACTGCTTTATAAAAAAGGTTGGCATTTTAGAGGAAACATACTTGAAGTCTTGAAATTATGTTTGCAAATGTATATTCTGATATATTTGGATGTTTAGGGGGCAAATCTGGCAACTGTGTCTTCTCTTTCCTAGATGTCATTCAGTCTGTTTCTTGCGTAGGAGGGAACAAATTATTGTTAAAAACAAAACACAAGAAATACTGTTTCCAAAATTGTGAGAATGTCAGAGATGGGAGAATGTGCACTAATATTTAGTGAGTACCCCTGTGATCCAGGCCTAGAGTGTATCTCATTTTGATATTGAACTGCAACGAGTTTACAGTTTTTCCTCTTCCTTTTTTGGAGTATCTTCCTCACCTGCTGAAACTTTGCTTCCCCGTTGATTTGCTCTTGCTAAGCTGTTTCTCTATCTTTCCTCTGAAGCAAAGCTTTATGTATAGCTAATCAGACTCATTTCCAAACAGCATTCCAGCCATTTTATACTTTCTATTTGAACTTTAAAAATTCCTTACATCTTCACCAAGTTAAGTCTAGAAAATAAGGCTTATATTACACTTTAAAATTGTGCTTTGAAATGCGTTTTTATTCATTAAAATGCTTTCTTCATAATATTAGCCCTAGGAGGTACAACATATTTTGCTTATCCAGATCTTAGGGGAAAAATAAGTAATGTGCTATCAGATATATGATATTAACTTTTGTAACAATGTGGAGCTCTTCACTGAAACCATTACTATTATTTGATTCACAAGATAAAATTTAAAAAAATGAATCAAATGCTTAAATAATAAATTTTGTATATTTTATTACACTATTAACAATAAGATACTTATTGGATTAAATTATCTGAAAACCCTTAAATTACAATATATAAAATAAATTCATAGATAACATATGCCGATGCTTTTAGCTTAGTAAATATTGAAATCATGTTATTTTGATTTTATCAAGAAATAATTATTTTGCATGTTATAGAACTATGGTCTATTAAAAATATGTGCAAAATGAGAAGGTAAAATTAAAATATTAATTTATAATTTTTCCTTTAGTTAAAAATTATTAAAATAATATCGTGCTAGGCAACCATATTTCCAAAAGTTCCCAATAAAATAAATGTCTTTGCATATTTTAGCACATTTTAAAACCTTTGATTTGAAGTACTGAGAATGTTTTGAAAAATATGTTTGATTTCCAAAGTAAATGAATTAAAATACTATTAGGGCCATACTCATTTTAATTATTCGTATCACTTTAATTCAGTGGTCCCCAGCCTTTTTGTCACCAGGGAAGACAACTTTTCCTTGGGGGCAGAGGGAGCGGACAGGTGAGGTGGAGCTCAGGCAGTGATGTGAGATGCCAGCCATGGGGAAAATCTGTAAATACAGACGAAGCTTTGCTCGCTCTCCGCAGCTCATCAGTTCCTAAGTTTCATGAAAGACAATTTTTCAACAGGGGGAGGAGAGTTCTGAGGCCTGGTCCCTAACAGGGCACAGTCCATGACCTCGAGGTTTGGGGACCGCAGCTTTAATTGACATTTTCATTGAGATAATTGAAAATGCACATGGAGTTGTAAGAAAAAATACATAGATTGCTGGTGAGTACTTTACCCAATTCCTCCCAGTGGTAACACTTTAATATTAGAATATTATCAACATTGACATTAGACAATCCTCAGGTCTTATCCAGTAGTCATTTGTGTGTGTATGTGTGTGTCAGTGTGAGTGTGTATTCAGTATTCTATAATTTTATCACACGTGTATGTTCATGTATCCAATACTTCAGAGAATATACTAACAGTTTTGTCACTACAAGGATCCCTCGTGTTGCTCATTTTTAACCACACCCACTTTGCTCCAATACCACGCTACACTAGCCCTAACCCTGGCAATCATTAATATAATCTCCCTAAAATATTGTCTTTTCAAAAAATATTGTATTGAAGAACAATAATACAGTATGTAACCTTTGGAGTTTAGCTTTCATCATTCAGCACAATTTCCGAGAGGCTCTTTCAATAGTTTCTGTGTATCAATAATTTGTTTCTTTTTATCGCTGAATAGTATTAAATGTATGGTATGTATGACCTACATACATAGCATAGTTCACTTCTATTCATTCACCTTTACTCACTAATCATTGTTTGTATACAAAAATTTTATCAGCAAATAATGGAAGTTATTCTTTCTTTTCTCTTATTATACATATTAGTTATTCTTTATGTTTTAATGTGTTGGCCTGGACCTTCAGCAGAATAGTAGGCAGAACAGTTGAAAGCAGGCATTCTTGTTTTACTCTCCATCTTAGAGGAAAAATTTTCAGTAATTCACCAATAAGTAGGGTATTTGTGTAGGTTTTTTGGTAGATACTAAGTATCATATCAAGGAAGTTCCTTTGTTCCTTGTATATAAAGAGTTTTTTTTTTTATAATGATTGTGCGCTTAATTTATTTAATACTTTTCTTCATCTTCCTTTGTTCCTAGTATACAAAGAGGGTTTTTTTAAATAATGATTGCATGCTAAATTTATTTAATACTTTGTTCAATCTATCAAGATGATCATGATTTTTCCCCTTTTTCCAGTTAATTTATTTAATTTTATTGATTGGTTTTATATCATCCTTGCATTTCTGGGATAAAGGTCACCTGTCATGATGTAATATACTTTTGATGTTTCTCTGGTTTGATTTGCTATCCTATTTTTAGGATTTTTGCACTTACAGTCTTAAAAGTTTTTTTTTTTTTATCATCTTGTAAATTTCTTTGGTTATTATCAAGGATATAATATTCCCTCTTTCTCTATTCTCTGGAGGACTTTCTTTCTGTAAGATTGGTGGTATTTATTCCTTATGTATTTGGAAGAATTCACCTTCAAAATGATTTCAGCTGGGAGTTTTCTTTATGAAAAAGTTTTAATAATGGATTGGATTTTTAAAGAGATATAGCAGCATTTAGATTTCCTATTTCTCTTTGCGTCTTAAATATTATTGCTGTTATTCATGTTAATTATACATAAATTTAAAAACACACAATGCATTACTATTACTGATTTGTAAACTCAATATTTATGTGTATAAAATTTTCACTCTTTTCATTGTTATTCATTTCTACTTGTATTTACAAAAGAGGTCATTATTGGCCATTATAGCTCAATGTAAGTTTTAGAATTTATCATGTCTTCTACCCCACCCCCAAAACTGATTGGAATTTTTAGTGGAACTCTACTTACTCTATATATCAATTTGGAAGGTACTTGATATAGTATCCTAAGAAATATTTATGCCTTCTTTGATTTTTCTCAATAATAATTTTAGTCTTCATTGTAGTTTTTTATATACTTTTATTATCTTCCTATGTTATTAAAGAAAAGATAGCCAGCCAAAAATGGAGCCACTTGCACTGAAGTTCTATATCACCAAACCAAAACCTAAGTTGTTTACTTAGCTTATAAGATCTCACCTTCCAAGAAGTCAGGAAAGAGATGATAGTTAAATCCCCAAACAGGTCAATTTTCCCAGAAAACAGGAGATTCACAGCAACCAATCAAAAGGGGCCCACTCAATATGAGCCAGCATAATGGGAAGTCCTCTTTGCTTAAACCCACATGAGAAAAATAACCTGATAATAAACAATAGGCTTTTTACACTATACTGTTTCCTTGTTCCTACTAAAGCTGCCTTATAAAAGCTGACCAATTGTTCTGCCACATCTGATGAAGCTCCTTTCTGTTTTGTAGATTGAATGCTGCTTGGTTCATGAATTGCTAATAAGAGCAAATTAGATCTTTTAAACCCAATTTGTTGAAATTTTGTTCTTTGACAATGTATTTGATATTATTGATGTTATTGTACACGGAGACATTTTAAAATTTGCTAATATACAGGAATGCAACTTAATATTGTATTTTTACCTTGTATAATCTGTTTACTTGTTAAATTCTCTTATCAGTTTTAAAGATTTTGGCATATTCTTTCAGACTTTCTGGATATAGATTCATGGGGGTCTATAATAGAAGCAGACAACCCACTCTTCCACCATTCTGTCTCAAAAGTCCCTCACCCAACTCCACAAATTATAAACTATATTTTTGTCTTTTAGGTTAATATAGCTCATATTAATAGATTTTCCAAATATTTTACTGCTATAACATGGGTCACCCTGATTCCAGAATTTTGTAAGTGTCCATGAAACTGTGACATGGTAACTTGTTAACTTGAAAGTAAAATACCAGCATCCTCACTGTTTTTGACACCTGTTTAAACATACACATGCATGTGTGTGAATTTATAGATATTTGTTTTGTATGTCTTAAAATAAATGATATCATTTTGGATCTTTTGTAGTTTTCTTCCAGTCACTATTGTAACAACACAAGACTGTCTTTTGTTTTAGCTGTTTTGTGTTTTCCACCATCTGGACACATGACAAGTTATTCATCAACACCTCCGTATTACTTTTCAGATTATTTTCTCTTATCTGAGATTTTTATAGTTTAGTGATATATGGACTCACATGTAGGATTTCCCTTCTTATTTTTTCATAAACTTTCTATTGTACTATTATCTTTAGCAGGGACTGTCCTGTCTGTGGGAGTCCTAAGTGCCTTGGTTATGAAAGTGGTCTTGATGTAGCGGGGTTTTAGGCTTTGCTTCTTCGTGTACTTCATGAGTATCTATGAAACTGTCAAAATTTTTGTGTTTATTTCTTGTTTTTGTGTATTTTCCAGTTTTCAGATGCTTAGGGTTCACAGATTTACAAATGTGGCTTTTTCTCTTCTTTCCTAGAGATTTTCAAGCATTCATTTTGTCTTGAGCTTTATGCAGCATAGATAACCCAAGCTATTTTTTCATCTATTGACCAACACCTGCATCTTCTGTTCCAGTTTGCTTGTCAGAACCCTAGCCCCAGCCATTAGAACATGTGTCTGAGACTAGGTTACCCATGGACTTCCCCTTTATCAATTTGTACTTAAGTCTCTGCTTTTAATTTCTTATCATTTACTCACTTATCAACTCCAGCTGTATATATACATATAGTTGTTTATATATATAATATAAATATACTTTAATTGTGTCTGTGTGTGTGCTGGTGTAAGTTTGGGGGGAGGAGGAAGTCCATATCAGTTTAGCTTTTAACACTGTTAGGAGCCCCCAAAAGTTATTTTTCTACCTAAATCTATAGGTCTCTTATTTAGACAAATCTCTTAAAAATATTAATGATTAAGATTTGAGTATCCTAAATAATAGTCCACCAGAGTAAACTTCTTTGAAAGCAAAAACCAAGACTCATTTAAATTTGTAACCTAATTATATTTTAAACATATACATGGCTAAAGAGTATTTGCTGAATTAAAATTTATATAAAAGCATAAGTTTAGATTTTTGTTCTAAAATATAGTACTCTGTAGAAGGAATGCAGAAGAAGAAATTTCCTAACATTTTGGTTAAAAATTTCCTCTATGTCTATCACAAGCTTCCACTTAATGAAAAGGTCCTGAGACACTTTAACATAAAAATATACCACAAGTGATTATTTGCAAATGCTGAATGTGCTTTTCTTCACTCTAGGTAATTGAGTAAAATATTTAAGACATTTAAGTTGGCAATGCCTCAAGTAAAACAATGACTCTCAGTAAACTGGTAAAATTGTTCTGGCTACCAGAGAAATATGTTTCCATTTATTAAAAAGACAAATTCTAACTGACCAATTTAAAGGACTGAGTTTTTCTTTTTTTAAGAGAATAGTTAATTCTTTCAAAAGGATAAAAACTGTTGAGTATATAATTTCAGGGGAGATGAAGGTAAATTTTGATAATTGAAATGTTTTCCATTATGTTTCTTATATAACCTATCAGGTATATTCTCCTTATCTGAATAGCAATCAAATAATAATTCATAGGATTCCAGTAGATTTTCTTAGGGTGAGTAGTGATATAAAAGAGGAATAAATTCTCATTTTGAAACAGTTTGACCTTTCATTAAATCCGTAAAGGAAAAGGGGACTTAAAAACTCTCGGGCAGATTTCACAGGCCTTAATTAAGAAAGGCAGTAATTATTATTACAGATCAAAACTGAACCAGTTAGGCTTCCCAAGCTTGTGCTGTACTATCCTTAGCAACCTACTCAGATAACAATTAAAGTGCTGAGTGGAGGCTCCCTATAACACTGTTACCATTTGATTTAGTTTACAAAGACAAATGAATAATAGCTGTCTCCTAGAGCGTGAAATTTCATTGTAACATGCCAGAGTAACTGACTAGAAGGAAAATGGAAAATAAAACAAACAAACAAAATCCCGCAAAACCTCAAACCTCTTAATATCTCCCACAATCTTTACAAATGTATTGAGGAAAAGGAACTGGGGAGTCAAAAAACACCCTACTTATAAAAAATATAGCTCCATTATCTGTGTTGAAAACCAAGCCTCTTAAGAAAAAAATTACTCCCATGTATTTTTACAATTCTTAGTACATACTCCTTCACACTCTAGGCACACACATTTTTAAAAAGAATAAAACTTATAGGGAGGAAGCCATGATTTATACATTTAAATGAGAAATATTAATTTTTAGCACTGGTTAAGATGATTTTACAATATTGTAGTTGTTTTTATAGGCTCCCCATGAAATCCAGTATAACTTTTCCATCCTTCACAACTGGCATATTTCAGTAGGTTATAATCAACAATTTATTTCATCTTTTAATATTTAACCTAGTGGAAAAAATACTGCTAATTTGTACTATCACTGTATTTAGTTAGAACAGCTATCTTCATTCAAAGACCAGGTCTCTATTAAAGCAGTGGCTCTCAGCCTTTGGCATCAACTGGGGGGCTTGTTAAACCACAAATCTCTGGGTCCCGCCCCTAGACTTTGTGATTCATTCCATAGATCTGGGTTGGAGCAAAATAATTTACATTTTTAACAAGTTCCTTGTTGATGTTCTTGTTGCTGGTCCTGGGATCACAATTTTAGAACCACTGCTGTAAAGAATAAGGGTTCTCATACATATGTCTGAAAAATCACCTTGGAGGTTGTGAAATGTGCAGATCCCTGGGTCTGCTGTCTAGACATCCAGACTGTAGGATCCAGAATAATTAGTGTCTAGTTTACATTATTCCAAGTACTGAGAGGCCAACTACTATGTACATCCAATCAGTCATCTATCCTTTATTTTTAGCATGTTGGGGTGAGGTAAGCAAGGAGACAACAAAAAAACATGAAAAAATAAATATGATAAGTTGAGAAAATAGTATATCATTGAAGAAAATTACATGAGTTAGTAAGATAAAGAATACCTGTCAGCTAGGCTGGAGTACAGGGTGGACGGAGGTGGAGGTTCTTTTTGATTTATTGGCCTTACTGATGATGTAACATCTGAGCAGAAATCTGAATTTTGAGAAAGGAGAAGAGCCAGCCAGCCACTACCTGGTATGTGGGTATTTGGATGGAAGTATCCTAAGCTGAGTAGACAAAAAGCAAAAAGAGCTGAGACACAAACAAGCTGGGCAAGTTTAGGGAACTGTGTGCAAAGAAATGTTACGTAAAATAAGGTCAGAGAGGTATGTGCTTTTTTACTATTGAAAGAAACCTTTGGCTTTCTGATTGCTGCCAGTTTATTTGAGCTATGAGATTCTATAGAAAATCCTCAGTGCTTTTGATGCCTGAAGTCATCACTAATTTAAATATTTTTTTGGAAACATTTATTAGGCATTTACTATATTCTATGCATTTTGATAATTGAATAGATATTAATGATTATTTTAAAGGTAAATATGGAGAAGAATAAATTCAAGAAGGCTAAAAATAGGTATATTCAAACAGATCTTTTAAAACCTTTACAATGAACTGCTTAAGGGGTCTCATATTCTTTTGTTTAACCTTAGCAGAATATGTGCTGGGTGATAATAACAAAGCTCAAAAAAGTCTAATATTTAAAAATCAAAATACTAGTATAATCAGCAAGTAGGCTGTACAGTACTACTAGACTAAGAAAACGTTCCCCTATAAGCAATTTACATAGGGCTCAGAATTAGTGGATGGATCAGTGATGAACACGGATTTGAGACAAATGGGTGAATGGTTATTCTTGTTCTAGTATTTTATGGCAACAAAAGAAAATAAGCTGATTTGTTTTTATCCGCAATCGGTATATATCTTTCAAACAATGCAGGTAGTTGACTCAACCTGATAAGGCACCCTCTCTTCTGCATAGTACACAATTTTTATTGATAGTATTTGGGACTTACTTTTACCAATATTCTAGTAGCCTAAATAGGTCATCTACCACATATATAGCAAGAGAGAAGACAAAAGAACTATAGAACTCCAATATGTTAAAATAAAATGAACACACAAAATAACAGTTGTTAATGTTAAAGATACCATGAATAGACCAACGTGTAGCTTTGATGGTGTCTGAGTAGGGAGGCGAGAGGAGGAGAGGAGGGGAGAGAAATTTTTATTTGTAGAGGGTGGTTAGGTGTAGGAGTAAACCATATTTCCAACCAACCAACACTAATGGTGACTGTGAAGATAAAATACTTCATTGATTATATGTGTGAGCTAATGGCATCCAAAATTATATACAAAAAATAGTTACAGTATAAAGATTCATAGTCATTTAAAAATAGATGTGCCTAAAAGAAGAAATCTAAAACCATTATGTTTTTTCTTAAATATTGTATTTTGTAATATTTTCATAATAGTTTTGGCAAATAGATTTATTACAGGGAAGGTAAAGAATGGAAAAACAAAACCTTTTCAGTTAGTCTTAAAATTTCAAATTACTAAGCAAAATTTTCAACACACAACTAAAAGGACAATTTCTCCCCTTCTCTCATACTCCTTCCCCTTCTGTCTTTCTCTCTTCTATAAATATCAGTTATCCATACGCACATATATAAGAAACAGCTCTCCAGGGCTGCACAAATTTACTGTGACCCTAGAGACATACAAGTTGAAAGACTAGCTTCCAAGAATGGGTGAACTAAGGATCTATAACTATTTATTTTTTTAATGATGCTTCCATTATTTTATATTTGCAACATAGTGGGTGGTACATTTTAAATAAAGTGATTTAAAAAATATTTGTTTTCAACACTGGATTATTAATAAATGTATATTTTAAGGGACACCTAAGGTTTTTCTTGATTTCTATTTTCCCTTCCCTCCCTCCAGTCCATTAGCCAATATTATTTTCAAAAAATATTTGAAATCTGTACATCTTCCATCCATGTATTGTTTTAATTTTAGTTATTACTATTACTCATTGGATTAAATTAATTAATTCATATCAGATAAACAAAAGGCTAACGAGCATATGACCAAATACCTAATTTTAGTATAAATAACATGAATGACACAATTTTCACCCAATTTTAAAAACAAATATTTAATAAATCAGTGTTAACTACATGCACAAATATGTGTAAGAGAATACTTATACTCATGGTGCAAATGTAAATTTGCACCATCTCCTTGGAGGACAATTAGGCAGTGCCTTTTAACATTAAAATCCCTTTCTCATAAGGCCGGACAATTCTACTTCTCAAAATCTCCCCAAGACAAACACTCACAAATATGTTCAATAGCACATGCAGAGAGATATACTTCACCACGGTTTTTATAATAGCAAAGTGTTATAAACTCTGTGAAATATCCTATATACGCTATATAAGTAGCAGTTAGAATACTGATAAAGCTAATTAGATAATACATATCTTTATATGCTGATGTGGAAAGTTCAAGGCATATTGTTGAGTGGAAAAAAGCAAGTTGCAGATCTCTAGAAGAATGTTACGATATGTACAAAATTACTGAGTTACAATAAAACTATGTTTCTAGTAATACATATATGTATACAGAAAGCATCTGAAAAATGGATATCAAAATGATAATAGGAATAGGAAATAGCATTAGGAATATTATTATTTCTTTCTATCTTTTATTATAAAAACTGTATATTTTGTGAAATTAAAAATAACATTGCAAAGCACTGGCTGAAGCAATAGAAAATTGGACAAAGTGCTTTTACTTATAAAAAAATAAAAATGACAAAACTAAATAATTAAAGCTCAGCTATATTGGTCATCAAGGAAGTTCATATGAAAACTTCCACAAGATGCTCATTTAGACATAGTATAAACGCAAGGGAAAAAAGTTCAAGCTTTGCCTGCCTGGGTGAGGAAATGATCACAGAGGAAATGTCAGAGGCAGAATTTGCACCCAGATCTTAAACAGTCCACTATCCTCATTAGACAGAAATGATTATACTGGCAGAAACAGGTTAAGCAATCGCTTCCCTTTCAAAATCTGCATCTTACTTCCTAAAGGATATTCCAAGACATGCTCATCTACAGAATTTATCTCAAAGCCAGACAGGCCTTTCCATTTTCCAGTACCATTTTCATCGTTGGTTTTCTCCTTTTGACCATGACTTGCTCACCTTTCTCCCTCAATCTGGCTTTTCTGCCATGTCAGCCTGATGAGAATCCGCTTCCAACTTTAACATGTAACTCTCACTTATGGTATTAACAGCACTTCTCCCTCCAAGTGGGCCATCGCCTCTCATTTGGTAAAACATTCTTTGTTGGACATGGCTGTAGGGCCCCATTAACCTGGGCGCTACCCTTGCAAGTAGCCCTGAATGTAAGAGGCAAATAAATGTAACTCATCTCTTCTTATTCCCCATTTATTGGTTTCTATTTGTGATTAAGACACAAGAGAAAGGCATATAGAGATAAAAATACTGATAAAGCTAATTAGAAAATTTTGGATCTGTGGCCAAAGTTGCGTGCTGATGTTTTACCGCAAAGGTGCATTTACACTCCCATCCAGGTGTACCGCTGCCCTGGAAAATTGCACTTGAAGCAACAGAGCTTACCACGTCGAGTTTATTAAGTGTTAAGAGAGAGGACCTTAATGCAAACTTCTGTGAACAAGTTGATAAAAAGATGAGCCCCACCGAAAAGATAAGCCACGACTAGCTTAGCAGCCTCAGTTCCTTCTCTCAATTTTTCCAATCTGGTTTAAGACATCCCTTCTCTATTAAAGAGGGAAATAGCAAACAGAAACTGGAAGAGATATCTAATAGCACAGTGTAGTGGTTCTAAAACTTTCGGGAGTATCAAAATTGACTTGAGAACTGGTTAAAACTCAGAGAGCTGGGCCGCAACACCAAAGTTTCTGATTCAGCTGGTCTGGGATGGAGCCTGAGAAGTTCTGAAAGTTCACAGGTGATGCTGCTGTTGTTGGTCTAGTGATCAAAGTTGAAGAACCACAGTGATAGTGCCTTAGAATCATCTGGGAGATTCTAGAAAACACTGATGCTTCCACCCCATTCAAACCAATCAAATCTAATTATGTGAGAGTGGGGTCTCTTGACAGTGGGATTTGATAAATTCTTTCCAAGTGAGTCTAATATTCAGGTAGAATTAATCATTGCATTTAGCCAAACTTCTTTTACCTAGATGCCACAGGACAGAAAAATGTAAGTTTTCTGTGAATTTTTCTCTTAAATTTTAAACTCATACAACTTAGCCAGTGGGAATATATGTTTCTGAAGATTCATAAGTAAAAACACAAGATTGTATCCATAGCTTTCATATATATATAAGCGTTAAGGTAAATTCACACATATAAGTAAATGTACATGCAGCTATCAGTAAATTAAATATATTTAAATATACATTTATAATTTACACATTTATTTACACAGCTACTTATATGTAAATTAACTTGCTCAAGTAAATTAATATATATATGTGTTAAAGTAAACTATAACCCTCCAACTTATTTGAGCAATTTTTATTCTGGAGAATTGGTCTGACAAGGACTGACATAGGTCCAGTACAGTGCACTTATTCTCATACTAGGCCTGGAATCAAGATTGGGATCCTGAGGTCAAACTGGGTCTTTCACAGGAACTGGACGGGGTCCAGTTGGAGGCCTAATGTAAATAAAATTTTAGAAGGACAGAGTATTATGGATTTGTCAAAATCTAGGGAGTTTGGGACTTCTCCATCTGGAACTCAGCTAATTTTATGTTCAGAAGTTATGGACCCAGAACCTATGTTTTTTAAAGAGATGAGTGCACCTTAGGAAGATTACTTAGAGTTACAGTGACCACACCAAGGAAGTTTTATTCTAGATAAAATTATTCATCTATGGACACATTTGAAAAAACAGAGGGGAGTCCTGAATGTCTTACAAACAATGAGATACATTTCTAATTGGTGTACCGAGGCTTCCAAAAGACAGGAGGACTGAAAAATATAACCTCTCCTAAGGAATCTCTATAGCACATTAATAAATAATTGTTCTGAATCTACTAACCTCTTTGGCCTCTTGCCCTTTTTCATTTGAATCTCTTAAACACCAACCTCCTTTAAAAATTAGATCCTCAGGTGAGCCAGGAGCATGTGCAACAGCTAAATTTAACTCTTTGTCCTGCACACAACTCTGAGCTATTATAAAAGCAATCACCTAAAAGGATAAAGTGGAAAAATATTAACTGGAAATAGACTGATATCCCCTAGGTCACTTGTCTAAAATTTAGTCCATAGTTTCAACAAGATTGACTTCTGATAATAGATGAATATCAAAAACTCCTTCTTGGAAAAAACATAACAATTTCATGTCTGCCTGAGACATGTTTAAATCTTTAAAATGCAGGATTCAGGGAAACAACTCCTCAGAAGGAGGAAAAAAAGAGAAACATTTTAGAAATAAACTGACAAATGAAAAATCTTAAAAATTCTTTCCAAAAATATTAATAAAAAGCTTTAGCCATCTGAATTGGTAACTTGAACTGCCAAGAACATAATTTAGATCCAACTAGTGAGTTTTATATTATTGTACCTGGCACACAGCTAAAATCTGAGAACAGAAGCCAGGAATCTCTATTTACCTCTGTTTGTATGTTTATGTATACCTAAATATGTATGTTATTTATATATAATATCCTATATTCAGATGGTTTTATTAGGAATAATATATTTTAAAAAGTCCATTTAATTGGCCTACAGAAAAATAAGTGCTTATAGAAATTATTTTCTCAGAAGAAAAGAAACTAAACTAAATGTTTTTTCAATTCATACAAGTTGAGTAGTCTTTAAGAAATAAAAGTATTGGTAATTAAGTAATGGACATTCCAACTATTTTCACTTATTAAATAAGCTCATGTTTTCTGTGTTACAAAATTTGTCAATAAGAAAAATAACTTGAGATGACAATTAACTTTGTGTAATGTTGTGTAATAATATGGCTACCTGAAAATAGTTTCTAAAATCTTTTTGATAACATGAAACCTTAAAATTATACTAAATTAAATGATAGATATTCATTAAATGTCTTGATCATTTGCAAATAAGATAAACTAATTAATTAATATTTTAATTAATTACTGACTATAAGTTTAAGCTTATCTGTTTTTGGCTTCTCATTAAAGAGGAGCTAGTGATATTTGGTTCCACTGGTAAGCATGTTCTTTCCTATCAGGAAACATATGCTATTTACAAATTATGAAAGTATATACTTTTTAATTTTCACTAGACATTAAGGTTACTAAGGGCTGAGAATTCTAATTAATATTTGTAATTTAAATTACTAGAAATATCAATAATTAAAGGAAGCAACAGTTTAAAAAAAATGGACTAAGAAAGTAGGATGTGTTTTTACAGTAGTAAGGAAATGTATACAAGGTACGTGTTTTCATTAATGGCAAAAGAGAGTAATTTTGTCTTAAAGCAAAATGACTGTTCTATAATTAAAAAGAAGAAGAAAAGTAAGGCAAAATTGCATATGTATGGAAAGTTGTAAAAGTCTATACAAGAGAAATTTTATGTGTGGTCAAACTACCAAAATTAAATAGATTTTATGATTTTATTTATAAGTTACACTTTTATCTTTTAAGATAAGCTCAATAACGTACTGATACAAAGCTAGAATTGGGTTTTCTCTTTGGACAAAGTTTTCTTGGACTATTGTCTACACTTGATTATTTTTTCCTTTATCTGTTAAGTAATCTGTTAAGATTTTGTTTCATCAGAATAATTTCTTATGCTTCAATGTCATCTTTTATTAGACTTTTGATTATTTAAGAAAAGTGAGTATTTTCAAATTTAAAAGAGCTAATTTTTTTTACAACTATAGTACTTTTTATATTTGCCTTTAAAATTTTTGTCACTTCAGTTTTGTTTGACAGTGAACTGTGGTCTATTTAATTGTTTTAAATCTTTTGATATTTTTGACAGCTTCTCAAAATCAAATTCTAAATTAAGTCTTTTTGACTTCGAATTAATTTTGGAAGTTTCCAGAAGGGTCCCTGAAATATCTCAAATAATTTGTTCTCTCTTATTATGAAAAGAGATATGTTAAGCCCAGAGCAGTAGCTCATGCCTGTAATACCAACACTTTGGGAGTTGAGGCAGGAGGATCACTTGAAGCCAAGAGTTTGAGACCAGCCTGGGAAAAATAGAGAGACTCTTGTCTCTACAATATATATATTATATGTGTGTATATATATATACATATAATTGATATATATGTGTGTGTGTGTATATATATATATATATATATATATCAATTAACTGGGTGTGGTTGTATATACTTGTAGTCCCAGCTACTCAGGATCACTTGAGCCCAGGAATTTGAGGCTGCAGTGAGCTGTGATCATACCATTCCACTCCAGTTTGGACAACAGAGCAAGATCCCATCTGTATCAAAAAAAATAAAAAAAGAGAGAGAGAGAGATTAAACTAATAAGGCTTATTTGATATGCTAAATTGCATAGTAGGCATTTTCAAATTATAAGTGATATAAAACTTTCTTTAAATTATATTTATTATTGGTATGTGTTCCAAAAATTATATAAAATTTCTGGGTATTTAATAGATCCTGAGACA
>CAUYRT010106420.1:0-15787 GCA_963574885.1 Lepilemur ruficaudatus
TTGGCCAATTAATTTCTTTCTATTTATAGTAGAGATGGGGTTTCACTCTTGCTCAGGCTGTTTTCGAATTCCTGGCCTTGAGCGATCCACCTGCCTCTGCCTCCCAGAGTGGTAGGATTACAGGCGTGAGCCACCATGCCCAGCCTGGTGATGGGTTTGAACCCATCCTTGCCCACCCTTCTGCCTGGGTCCCTTGAGACTCCCAGCAGGAAATGAGAAGGCAGCTGGTGTGGACCGAGTGTGAGGGTGGCTTTGGGAATGATGGCCCAGTGGCTCAAGTCCAGAGTTAAGTCTATTCCAGAAAGTCATTTGTGCAATGTCCTCCTAGAAGCAGTTAGAGCCCAGAGAAAACTTACTGGCCGTTTAGTCCAACCCACTAACTTTGTGGGTGAGAAAGTTTAGGCCCAGAGAGTGGAAACAACTCACCCAGGGTCACCCCCCAAGTTAGGGGTAAAGCCGTGATGCAAATCGGGTCTCCAGGAGACTTCAGCCCGGTGTGTCCTTGACTTTGTTGGCCTTTTTGTGCAGGCCTAGACCCAGAGTGGACACAACTCAGTACCATTTTGTTTGACTCTGCCTGTGTACTTTTGGTCAACGTCTCAAATGATTTATACTGAAGGAAACCCATTCAAATGAAAACACCTTGCCATCCACAAAACCAACCAACCAGCTAAAGGAACCACGTTTTCCCCCAGATTTTCTATTTCTTGGGTAGACTGATATAAAGAACCCCTTATTTTTCCTACTTTTCCTCCTTTAAATAACATTTCAAAAAATTTAGAGATAGAAGGTCCTCAACTTACCATAGTTTGACTTAGGATTTTTGGACTTTATGATCGTGCAAAAGCAATGCATGCTTGGTAGAACTTTGAATTCGGACCCTTTCTGGGACAAGTGAGGTGCAGTAGGATACTCTCCCTCGATGCTGGGCAGCAGCAGAGAGCCACAGGTCCCATCAGCCACAGCGTCACAGGGTAAACAACCCGTACTCCGCAGAGTACTGTGGTGCCAGATGACCTTGTCCAACAGCAGGCCAATGCAAGCATCCTGAGCACGTTTACGGTAGGCTGGGCTAAGCTACGATGCTCAGTGGGTTAGGTGTAGGAAATGCATTTTCGACTTAGGATATTTTCAACTTACCATGGGTTTACTGGGACATAACCCCATGTAAGCTGAGGAGCATCTGTTTGTCTTACATTTCAATATGGAAAGAATGAACCCCAATTTCTCCATAATTTCAGTGTCTTGATAAATACTAGTTAACATTCAAAAATTAAATTAAGATAATTATAATAGATAAAATGTATCAATTACTCTGTTCTAGTCACTGTTCTAGGCACTTGATTCTCTGATTTAATCCGTACAACATCCCAGTGAAGTGAGTATCATTTTTATCCCCATTTTATTGAAGAGCAGACTGAGAGCAGGGGAGTTGGACAACTTGCCCAAGGTCACCCGCAAACAAGGAGCAGAGCTGGGATTCTAACACAGCAGTGCCCAGGCTCAATTTCGATTCTCTATAGTCTCAGAAATGTGGATTCTTACTTTAGCTGGCTTTAAGGACTTACCTAAATTTTAAGTTTTATTTCATCCCCAAACTTTATTATCCATACCATTTTTCCATGGCCATATAATTTCTCCCAAGTAGGAATTAGGCCCCGTTAGAGTCAGTTGGTGTAAACATTCAGACTTGTTAGAAAAGGCATCTTGGAATCAATTTGACTCTATTGCTTTTGACTTTGTTATGAATTTCAGTTTGAGTTAATGGTGTATCAAACTTCAAAACATCTGGTTAGGTCATTTAAGAACCTTCCTGAGACTTCACAACCCCTTAAGACTTCCTTTCAAATTCAGACATTTCCTCTGTCACCACACTCTTAAAAATGTCTTGAGAAACAATGAAACAATGCTTTATTCATTTGTACAGAAGACCTCATTAACCTGGGATCAATGAAAATAAGATATTCCACATGAGGAAAACTTCAAGATAACCAAACCTTAGATTTTAAAGAGCTACAAATTTCTTTCTTCATAGTTACACTATATCCTTTTTTGTTGTTGTTGGTTTGTTTTAACCATTTCTTGATAACCTAGACTATGATTATATAATCATTAATAACATTTTATGTGCACTAGTGCCACTTTGTAATGCTGATGTCCCTTAAATTACTTGATGCCCTTAGATCTTAAAATATAAGCAGGACAGCTATAACTTGATGATAGTGCATTAATTTGCATGCACAAACCTTGTTTGCATTTTGAGAGTGTGATCGGCTGCTAGGAATGGGAGTGGAGAGAGTTGGTGAACTGTTCGTGGATGACCTAGCCCACACTCTCTGTAAGAGGCATGACTACACCCAGTTGATGTTCCCAAAAGGGACAGGATACGTCAGTTGGCCTGTACCATTGGCGTCACCTCTGCGGCAACCTGAGGGATGGCTGTTCCCACCCTTACCTGATGGTGCTGACCTGGACCCTCCAGAACTCCTGGCAGCAAGGACATGGCCACCTCCCTACTCACAGCCATTACCTGCTTTCCACTTTCTCACTATCACAAACAGGGCTGGAACGAGTATCCTGGAGGGTGCATGTGTCTTTGTGTAATGGGGACAAGTTCTTCTCTGGGACAGGCACCTAGACTGTTAAAACTGCTAGACATTGCCAGCTTTATTTGGTACTGCAGAATTGCTCTGCATAGTGGTCACACCAATTTACATTCTCATCAGCAATGTGTAAGAAGAGTCCCTGATTTCCTACTACTCTACTCAACGCTTGGTCTTATCAGTCCTTTTACTTGTTGCCCTTAGCACGTGTGTTTTATCCTTGCGTCAAACTGATGTTTGTAATGTAATAATTCAACTGGGAAACTTAAGGGTGAGAGAAATATTCCTTTATTTTGCCTGGGCAATAGCCTCCCCAGGACATACCATGTCCTGAAAAAAATCAATCAAGTAGAGGAAGAAGTTACATTTTGCATGACATTGAAGGCTGTCCCACCATTGAGATGCAATAAAAAGAATATTGGGGTTTAGGTTTTTAAAAATGTCTCTTTAGAAGTCTGCTTGACCAAGACACAAGAAAGAGAGATCTTGACTGAGGTCCCCGCATTCTAGCAGCTGTCCTGACCTCCTCAGCCCAAGTGCCAGGGGGACAGTGTGACCCCCAAAGGAGCAAAGGCTGGGCTTCGCATGACGTTCCCATTAGACTTGGGCTATGTCAGGGTTTTTCATCACTCCGGTCTGCTTATCCTGGGGTACTTCTGTAAATACCATTTGGGGGCAGTTTCTCCTGGTTTCTTGTTGTGATTATGGCACTGGTGTCCTAGCTGAACCTCTTACTGCTGCCAAAGTAATGTTAACCACACTCTTCTGTCCCTGTCTCACTTCCCCAGAGAGAATCCCGGACTCAGGGCCTTTGAGAAACATCCTCCTTCCTCCCTCTCTCCCAGTTTTTTCCAGTGCCCATTCTATTGTTTCCATCTCTCAGCCATTTTCCTTTTCCATTTCTCCATCCTCCCTATATCCCCCATACTGTTTCTAGTTCTAACCTGGCCTCTAATGCTGTGTGATCCTGGGTGAGTCACTTCACCTCTCTGGGCCCAGTGAATGCAGCTGTACAATGAAGGAGTGGGACTGGATCGGCATTGCCATACCCAAATGCAGGATTCAGAAACAAACAACAACAACAAAAGGACTGATACACTTTGTTTGTGTATTAAATGCTACTTAAATAAACATATTCTTCATTTTCCCATAGATATGTGTTTGCTTTTAATTTTTGTTGAAACACATGGCCCTTTCTATGTAGTGTTCATTTTCCCACTAAGGATAGAGGCAAGGCGATGACAAATAGGTCACATCCCTCTTGGCTAGAAGAACAATAGCGTAGGTGTGACACGGAGCAAATGACACCAGCTTCCGTGCTTTGGAGGCAGTAGGGAACAGTGGGGACTGTGGTAAACTAGAAAGCAGAGCACACACCCGGGCTAAGAGAAGCCACTTACTGTCAGCAGCCCAGGGTCAGCATGTCTTGGCTCCCCCAATCCCAGCAGAATTTGGAAACTCAGACATTTAATACAACATCTCTCAATATTTTATTTTGTTTAAAAAATATTGGCATCTAATTCAACTCTAAAATTTAAAAAAAAAAATCTCTATATTAATGAGCACAGTGCAGCCCTAACAAAAGAGGACTATGAGCCATATTTGGTTTCTGGGACACCAGTTTGTTTCCTTGGCATTGCATGGCCCCTTATAGGAGTCTCTACATGTTTCCAATTAATAACTCAACACCTCTTAATCATGTCTTCACTCCATGGATTTTCAGCACTTACGCATTCGATTTATACTAACCTAGCAATCGTTTCGTTTATTGCTTTGCAGTTTCTCCGATAGTTTCATCTCTTTGTTTTATCTCGTTATCTGGATTGGGAGCTCCTTAGAGACAAGCCAGACACTGGACTAGGCTCTAGGGAGTGGGAATGCCAGATGGAAAGGTCACAGTCCCAGCCTACAAAGGGAGATGGGAAGGGACACATCTGACCCTGCTGAGAGGGTCCAGGGGACGTTGTGGCTGACAGCACACAACATTCCGCCTCCTCTAGGTCTCTTGGAGCTACCCAGTTGTTATCTCTATGTTCTGCATTTCCCAAGATTCGGCTTCACTTTTCCCTGCCTGGACCATTGCAGAAGCCCCTTGACTGACCCCCCAGAGCTACTCTGCTCCCCACCACCACCCTGCCACCACCCAGGCCTTTGAAATGACTGCAGCCACGGCCCCTGCTTATGTTACGATGGCCTGCTCCAAGCCCTTCACCGGCTTCTGAATACTCTTAGGATAAGCCCCCATCCTTAAGGGAGCCTCAGAAGACCTGCAAGGTTTGGCCCCCACCTTCTCCAGCCCCACCTCCCACTGGCCCCTGTCTTCTTTATTTCTTGCCTTTGAGTTTCTCAAATATGCTATGTTTCCTCCCATCATGGGCCTTTGCACATTCTATTCCCTCTGTTTAGAATCTGCTCTTAAAATCCTTCCCACCTTTCCGATCTCACCATGAGCCTTGGTTCCATGGGCAAGCCTTTCCCAAGCCCCCAGGCCAGGCCGGGCTTCGCTGGGGTCTGTGGGACTCCCAGCAGGGGTTCTGCCTGTGTTCTTCACTATTATATTTCTAGGCAGATTTCACAACACCCGGCACAGAGTAAGCACTCAATAAATGTTTGTTCGATGACTGAATGTATGCAGAATAAAGAACCGCAGGAAGGGTGTGATTTTAGGAGGATCTTCCAGGCTCCCACTGTCCTAAAAATAATCTCATCTGACTCCTCTGTCAGAATATGACGACTTTAAATTTGCAGTAAGGAAAATTTTTAAAATGCCAATTCTTCCGCGAGAGAAAAAGCGTCATCCTCCTGTCTTCTCTTCCTGAGACAGTGTTTAAGAAAGAGTAAGCAGGGGGAATGCTTAGCTGACCAGGACTGTGCCTGGTGACTGATGACGTTTGGATGCACCCTAGCACCATGCATCACATGTAGAGATGGGAGAGAGATGAGAGGACACATTCTAGTTTTGAGACTGCAGAGTGTGGAAGGAGTTCTACAGTTGGCCACTTGCTTCCCTGAGCCTGGTCTATATTTCACCAGCTTTGGCATGACCTCAGAGCTTGTTAGAATGTGAACTTCATGTGGACAGACAGTTTATTCTAATTCATTATTATATTCCCAGCGCCTAGATTGTTGCCTGATGCACAGAAGATGTTCAATCAGTGTTGGAATGAATGAGTGATTGAAGAAAAAACTCTAGAGTGAAGGGAGGTTTGAATGAGGGAATATCTGAGAAGGAAGAATGAGTGAATGCTTGAACAAATGAGCATGTGCACCTGCCTTCTTAGGTGTGTAAATGATGAATTGTTTCCCTAACGGTGCAGAGCCCCAGAGGAGGGGCTGAAGATACCCTTAGTACTTCCCCAGAAGAGAAGGTGAGCAATGACCCACCTGCCCAGAGGGGCAGAGCTTGGACTTCAGTGCAAGAAAGAGCCCAGGATGGCAGCCAGATTTCTTCTCTCTTTTTGTCCTCACCGAGTCAGTGACATGGGAGAAACCCTGTATTGGGATTAAAAGAGACCTGTTTGGTCTATTAAACAGTGCTCCTGTTATGCACCAACCTCAGCACAGCTTGCTCCACTTGGTCCTCAACTGTTGCCGTTATTGACAGAGACCAGCACAGCCCAATCCCTTGGTCTTCACCAAGCCCCAGGCCCACCTGTGCTCCTTGCGACAGCGCCCACTAGCAGATCCCAGCCACAGAGGAGAGAAAAGGAATAAATGGCCACCAAGAGCTTGGGGAGGCAACTAAATTAAAGCCTGCATGCCCAGGCAAAAATGACATTTTCTTCTTATTATAATTCCCAGGAGAAATGGGCCTTTGAGATATTAAATGCTGAGTATGGATCATGGAATGTACCATATTGTTTGGTAAATTTTCTACCACAATGAAAGTAATAATAGTTAATACTTACATAGCACTAACTCCGTGTTAGGCACTGTTCTAAGAAATTTGCTTCTATTAACTCATTTTACCCTCACCACAATCCAATGAAGAGCTGTTATCACCCTCTGCTGTGGTTTGAATATGGTTTGTCCCATCTGAAACTCATGCTGAAGTCTGATCCCCAATGTGGCAGCGTTGGGAAGTGGGGCCTAGGGCGAGGTGTTTGGTCATGGAGGCGGATCTCTCAAGAACAGATTAATACCCTCTCATGGGAAAAGATCAGAGCCAGAGAGAGCAGGTTGTTTTAACCAAGTCCAGTCTCTCCTGCATGTCTCTTTGCATACACCCGCTTCCCCTTCCGCTTTCATCCACCGTGAGTTGGAGCAGCACGATGAGCTGCCTGATCTTGGACTTTCCAGCCACCAGAATCATGAGCTCAACAAACCTATTTTCTTTATAAATATCCAGTCTCAGATATCCTGCTATAGCAATGCAAAATGGGCTAAGACACCCTCCCATTTTATAGATGAGGAACGGTGGCCTGGAGATGTTAAGTAATGTCACCCAAGGTCACACAGCTATTGAATAAGCAGCAGAGCTGAGCTTCAAACTCATGTAGTCAGGCTCCCCAGAGCAATCAAGCTTAAGCTCTGCACTAACACAGCCTCTTCTGAAGTCTGAAGATTATTAAATGAAGGGATATATGAATGCATGCACATTCATTCTGCATAGCTGTAAGCATCTTTAAAACCCAGGCTCACTGTGCAGGGATCTAAAGGCAAAAAGGCAAAATTAGCAATCCCTTACCCTTCAGTGGTTTAGAAAGTGCTTTCTTGATGGTCCAATGACCCTATTTACAAATATGACCACCTAAAAGCCAGAGAACTTACACGCATTTTTCAAGACCCCACAATTAGAAGCAGAATGAGTTTGAACCTGGACCTAGGTGTTTTGTCCTCATGCCCAGTATTATTTTTATCCTTATGCACTTGCTTAAAATTCCAGAGGAGATTGTAATAAGCACAGACATGTGATGGGAATACAACAAGATAGCAATGATTTGTGCTTTTATAGAACATGTAAAATGCTATGGGTAGTTATAAATTATGATTATGTAACAAACTAAATGCCACCATCCTAGCCAAAGTCCTCATCTCCATTATAAGCTTTCCTGGAGAGGTAGGGCAGTGCCATAGCTAATTTTAAGGCTGGACTAAGGGATACATGGGTAACTGGTGAAACTTTTTTTTCTGGGTGTGTCTGTGAGAGTGTTTCTGGAAGAGATTCACACTTGAATCAGTAGACCAAGTAAAGAAGGTCCCCCTCACCAGTGCAGTGGGCATCACCCAATCTGTTGAAGGTCTGAATGGAACAACAAGGCGGAAGAAGGTTGGATTCACCCCTTCTGCTTCAGCTGAGACATCCGTCTTCTCCTGCCCTTAGACAGCGACACCCCTGATTCTCCAGCCTTCAGACTTAGACCGGGACTTATACCACTGACCACCCTGGTTCTCAGTCCTTTGGGTTTGAACTGGCATCACAACACTGGCTTTCCTGGGGCTCCAGCTTTCAAAGGACAGATCATGGGACTTCTCAGCCTCCATAATCATGTGAGCCAATTCCCATAATAAATCACTCTCTATATATCTCTGTACACCCTACCGACTCTGTTTCTCTGGAGAACCCTGATGAGTACAGGGAGTGTGTTGTTTTAAAGAGTAAATATAAGGCATCTGTGAAATGTACAACTAAACTGGCCATGATTTCTATTCAGAAAAGTGTAATGTCCTGGATCTGATAATAGTCTGTAGAAAGCCCTGTTTCCCAGTTTATGAAAATAATTCTGGGTCCACATCTGCCCCCTTACGGATTTATTTGCCCATTGAGAAGGTTGCCCTTTTGTAATGAACTCCCATTAAAATGCCCAGTTAGTGACATCGATAAGTGTATCCTTCGGAGAAGGGGAGCATGCTGGGGCTATAATGACATGTTCTTTCCGTGTTCTTAAGGCATTGATTAACCCTCACCTGCCAGAAATCGTTAGCAAATGGATTGCTGTTTTCTGATAGTTTTGAAAGGAGGCTAAGTTTTAGTAAGTAATCATTGGCTGCTTTCCCAGGGGGAGAACCAGATTGGAGTAGCTCTGAAATGCTACATCGGTTTGTTTTTTAGTGGGTATATTTAGGAAGGAATGGAAATTGCATTCCAAGCAGCTAATTATAGGATAAACGTGCCTACTTAATCAGGCAGCAAGCATGTCAACTCTGCACAGAGCTATCACATTATATATATTTTCTGTTCTCTGGATAATTAACAGGATCAAAATATTACTGTCAGATTCAAGAGGAAAATTAACACATTATCTTAATTGTCTTTTCTACTCAGGTACAAGGCATTACCATTTCAAAAACGACTTGTCTAATACATTGGAATTTTAAACTGCAATTCCTGAAGACGCCGTTAATCCCTTTCCAAACTTTGATCTGCTATTGTGATATCTTTGGACCCTGGCTTCTCTGTTTTTACTTTTGAACTACAGTCACGGGGTGGCTCAGTGATGGGGATATGTCCTGAGAAATGCACCAGGCTATTTCCTGGTAGTGTGAACCTCATAGAGAGTATTTATACAAGTCTAGGTGGTATAGCTTACTGCACACCTAGGCCACGTGGTACAGCCCGTGGCTCTGACCAGCATCATTCTGTTGTTGACCGAAGCATCATTCTGTGGTGCATGACTATATTTAAAAATCATTACAGAGGGTGCAATTGTGCGCTGAAGCCAGATTGAACTCCCTCCCAAGGGCGGACTGCTAACTTTTCCGAAATTTTGTTAACTGGGTGAGACAAAGCTATTATTCAAAGGCAAATTTTATAAACTTACAGTTAGAGAAATTATATCAAGACAAAGGGTTGTCCATACTTAAAACTCATCACTTTCTGATTATATTACTATATTTTACTATTACCTCTGCTCTTGAGGTTGTGGCTATTGTCCCTGTGTGGCAGAAAGACTATGCAATGGGGAGCTAGCACTTATTTCTTCCCAGCTTGGCATTTAGTGACAACGCACTAGAAACATGAAATCAGCCGAGGTGGGAGTATCTGTACCACAGAAACTGGCAAATACTGCGAGCCAGGGCTTTAGTGATTGTCTAGACCAGAGGTTGGCAAACTCTGGCCTGCAGGCTGTGCAACTGTTTTAATAAAGTTTATTGGAATATTTGTTTACATATTGCCTGTCTATAGCTGCTTCTGTGCTACAATAGCAGAATCGAGCAGTTCCTAGAGAGACTATGTGTTCTGCAAGCCTAAAATATGTACTATCTGGCTCTTTATAGAAAAGTTGCTGACCTCTGGCCTAGATTAGGAGGGTGATGGAGAAAATGTTGAAAGGACAGATGAAATTTACGAGTGTCATGTCGGTAGCTATTACATTGGTGACCTGCTCATGTAACTGAAGAAGCCGGGGACATCTGTCTTCAGGTATGGCTGTATCTGGGAATTCAAAGGATGTCACGGGACTGCTCAGCTTTGCTTTTTTCTGTGTTAACTTTATTGTCAGGTGGGCCTTGCTACAATGTCATAAGATAGCTTCTCAATGTCCCTGACTAACATTCTAGCTATAGTTGAGTTCCCCCAGCTAAGAGAACATCACTGTCACAGTAGCTGCAGCAGCAAAAGCCCTGTGCTATATAACCTGACAGGAGTCACGTGCTCACAAATGAACCAATCACAGAGATAAAGCATCTTGATTGGCTAGGCCTAAGACACAGGCCCCCGCCCTGGCTGAAAGAGAGGAAGTGTGGTTCTCTAAAAGAAAAGCAGATGCCGTCTTAGAGAATGAGGCATTGGATGCCGGGTGGCCCAAAGCAACACACGTCCACTGTAAGTATCATCCAAGCCCTCGCTGCTGTGAGTGGTCGTGGCCAGCAGACTTGGCATTACCTGGGAGCTAGTTAGAAATGCAGAGCCCCGGGTCCCTTTCCAGACCTACTGAACCAGGACCTGCATTTGGCAAGCTCCCCAGGTCATTTGTATGTATGCTGTGCTGTGGGAAGTGCAGAAACTTTTCTTTCTGCAGGAAACCAAGGCTCAGAAGGTTCGGTGACTTGTCCAAGGTCACCCAGATTAAGTGGACGTGCAGCTCCGACCAGAGCTCCATTCTGAGCACCAGCCCTCTGTTCTCCCAGCATACCTGCCACGTCCCCTACACAAAACTGCTACAAGTGTTCTCATCCACCTCTTGGGCTGAAGCTATCTTAAAGTCTACACCCTTTCAGGGAAGACGTTTTAAGCAACACAAGTAAATAATTCCCAGTGTTTTGGAAAAGATTCTGTCTTCAGCTCTCCATTGCAAGAAATCTGAAGTTAAAGTCTCAAACCCTTATTTACACACACGTTGTTGGTGTGGCATCAGTCCCCAGGTACCAGCCGTTCTTGTTTTATTTATTTTGGGCTAACGCTGAATCGTGTGCATGTTCATCATCATTATCCGAATGGCAGCAATGATGGCAATAATAAACAGACATTTTTAAAAGCCAACGGTGCTCTCCCCCATTCTTGGGGCTGGCGTGGAAATGCACAAATGTTAGCCCTCTCCTGTATTTCCTTACATGTTGACATCAGGAATGACACACATGGTTAACAGATTTCCCACATGTTTTTCTCCTTGGCTGACATCTCCCCACTCAATCAGACAGCGAAGGCTGTGATCAGAGAGAGTGCTGATTGACTGCTTAGAGGGCATGAGCCTTCATGAAAACACAGGAATGACAGTTTATATAAATATCCCGACACTTTTTTTCTTATTCTCCCCCCTCCCTTAAATTCCCATTTTTATTTTTTTCTTTGAGCTTAAAATTAATATTTTCTTTGTGGACATGTCCTGTCCCGGCATGCCTCAGAGCTCGCTCAGGCAGCTTGTTAGCATTTTCCTACTTAATTGGATCTCTTTTTGCCTTACCCATGTGGAATTCTCCTGCCACGGGTTTCCAATCGATCTAATGTCAAAAAATAAGAAAAAAGACCATCTCCCCAAATTACATAGTGTAATATATTGTTTCCTTTAGTAGAATAACCACCAAGATTCAGACTTAGGCTGATGCTGTTTTGAGGGCCAGGTCGACAAAGTTTCAGTTATTTCAGTAATTTGGGCAAACAGACCCTCCCTCATTTGTCCAAATGAGTTGGCTAATTGCAGCTGTTGAGTTCTGACCTGGAGGGATTTTTGGTTGCTTCCAAAGTGCAGGGAAATAAATGATGTCGTTTCCTTTGGAAAAACATTAAAGTTGGAAAGATTCGAATATGTGCACTTTTCCCACTGATAACATTTTACTTTCTGGACACCCCGGAGTGGAAGGAAGATTACACCATATTGACAGAAGCAAAATTGGTTTTTTTTATTTGTAGTTTCAGAAATCTGTCACAGTTGGGTGATATATAATTTTTTAAAAACCTGCTTCAGCAGCTGGAGGAGAATGGTGAGATACTGTCTTTTAGTTATTCAGATAATGCCCATCGGCAGCAGCAGGCTGACCCCAAACTCTGTCAACGTCCACCGGGATCTTTTGGTATTCAGGTTGGTCCTGGGAACGGAACTGGCCTGAACAACAGCATCCTTTTATCGCCACTAATACAAAACTTTCACACGGGGGCAGATCTCCTTCGTTTGCCTTCATTCTAGTGTCTGCGTCCTCCCTAGGTTACACTGAACATTTATTTCCCAGTAGTGCCATGGTCCTGAACTATGAGAGGACCTAATTACTAAAGGATAGAACCTTGGATCATCTTTGAAAATGTGTTTCCTAGGCTTTCTCACTCCTGAGAGTCCAAGGAGGCCGCCTGTTTGCACTTCCTAATACCTAGGGGATTACGTGCCCCAAGACCAGCTCTTACTGTTGAAACTCTTAACTGCTTCCCTAACCCCACCCCTGTCCCCAGATATTTACTCTGGCAAATATCTTTTAGCTTACCTTTGCTTAGAAGCTATAGAAAAGGTCAGGGTAAGAGCTCTGCACGCAAATCCTGGTTTTGACTGTCTTGCCGTTTGGTCTTGGGAGAGCACATTCATTTCTCTGGGCCTCAGTTTCTCCATTGATGAAATGGAAGACATTGCCTCACGTCTGGGTTAAATACAAACCCAAAAGATGAACCCATTTTGAGAGAAGATTATCATACACCTAAAACCAGAATCTGGCTTTGCCCACCTCTAAAAAGATCCAAATGATCATGCATTTGTAAGATCTGGCAAAATAATAACCAGTCTTAAAAAAACAGTTGGGGTAGTCCTTGCCCATGGCATACATAAAGCTGCTGTGTCTTTCTTCCGTAATGAATGTTTTTGTCTCTGCTGCTGTGAATGTCTAAAGACTTCTAAGAGAAAATTTCAACTCTAGTTTTCCCCTTTGTGGGCTAATCTTTTGAACTGCAAATATATGAGGAGAGACTATTTATGCATTCAACTTCTCCCGTACGTGTTTGTTTGACTGGTAAAATAGAAGGTAAGGGACTATTTACGGATATCTTTGAGAATAATATAAGTACACGAGGGGGCCAGGAATAATAGGTTAACATCACAGAAAAGTGTAGGCTGGGTATAAACTTCCCAGCAGTTTGCATGATTCAATTATGAAGGAGTATCTCATAGGAAGGGCTTTGATCATCCGCACTTGAGACGTTTTCGACTTTGTCGGATTTTTGAAAAATCTCCTAGACTGTGAGCTTTGTACAAACAGGAGGACAGGCTGCGGAATCTGGGGCCTTTTGCCGGATTCATTTGTTTTTCTTTTTTCCTGCACTTGCTAATTTCTTCGAATAAGTGTTACAATGAAGTGTAACAAAAATCCATTCAGAATTTCAGAATAGCAGTGGTCTACAATGTATCTTGTAGAGTGTCACTGTAAACCTAATTCAATAGTGTTGGCTCCTATGTGAAGTAAAAATGTTTAACTTGGTACTCATGACTCATAAGTGTATGTAACTTGCTTATCACTGACTCAGACTTTCTTGAAACTAGAATACTCCATTTTTATTCTTCTTTATTTCGGGTTAAATGTTTTAAAGTACAATAAGACAGAAAAAAAAGCCCACAGCAAAAATGTGTGGTTTAAAAGATTATTATAAGACAAGCGTCCTTGTAATCGGTACTCAGAAGGAGAACTATAACTGTGCCAGTCACCCCAGGTGACCTTTTTCTCTGCCTCATTCGGATGGTAGTGTCCTTCCCCACCCACGGTCCTGAGTTGTGCAAGCGTCACTTTCTTGCATTTTAAGAGTTCTGTGAATTAAGCAGTCATCCCTAGACACTGTACTTTACTCTTGCCCATTTTTAAAGAAATTTAAAGAAGTTTTACATTTTAAAAGTCCCTGTAATTCATTTAATTTAAAGTCTCTTCTTTGCCTTAATTATTTCTGTTGAGGAACCTGGGCCATTTGGCCTTAGAGTTTCCCACAATCTGGATATTGCTGACTGCAGATCCAAGGTGGAGTCCAGCATGTTCCTCTACCTGCCATTTTCCTGCTATGAAACCCCAAGTATGGTCCGTGAATCAATAGATTCATGTTTGATCTGTTGGGGAATAATATAGCTGGTGGTGTGTTCTTTCATCAGGAAGCACAAGAGTGTGTGTATCTCTCTTTTGCGATATCATTGGCAGCTGTGACACCCAATGCTTAGATATTTTCATTGATTTGGGTTCACAAAATGGTAATATTTTAATTCTATCACTTTCCCACCTAATAGAAATATGAATATAAATAAATGCTTTCTCCTATTTATATTTGATTGCCCAGTGGTACAGTTTACATGTGAAAGGTGGGACAAAGGCTTAATGTGGAATAAAGGCTTAATTCTATCCCCATATTTACTAGGTGCCCAATTAGTGTTCTTTAGAAATATCATTACGGATTGTCATCAGAAAAAAGAAAAAAAAACAAACTGAGTACCAAAAATAATAAAGGAAAGAGAGAGAGAGAAGAAAGGAAAGAAGGAAGGGAGGGAGGGAGGCAAGGAAAAGAAATACTTAGATACAAATCTAACAAAACTTGTAGGATTTGTTTGTTGAAACTACACAACACTAATGAAAGAAACCAGAGAAAATCTGAATAAATGGAGAGACACTTTATTCAGTAGACTTTAGTTTAAAATAATGTATCAATATTGATTCATAAATTATAACAAATGCAATTACAACAAATGTATCATACTCATGTAAGCTGTTACTAATAGGGGAAGCTGGGTGTAGGGAATATGGGAATTCTCTAGACTATCTCCACAATTTTTCTGTAAACTAAAACTATTCTAAAATAAAACGTTCATTTACAAAATGTCATTATGAGCTCACGAATTAAACGTATTAGATGGAATTCATTCAGTTGCAACTTTAATCCATCTGAAGCTTCAGTTGTCCCATGGTTAGCCTCTTCCAAGTTGGCTCTTGAGTCCTTTTTCACATGACCCTAGTCTTTGAAAGTTTTCTTAATATCTGCTTTGATATTATATAAAGTGTTGTCACTGAAATATCTGATGTCTAATTTTCTTTCTGAGTTTCTTGCTCTTTTTCCTAGATGTCTAAAGGATCTTCTTCCGTCCCTCCCTCCCTTCCTCCCTTTGTTCCTTTCTCCCTCCTTCCTTTTCGTCCTTCTTTTATTCTTCATCCCCCCCCCCTTTTTTTCCTTTCTTCATTCAATCATTTTACTAGAGTATGTCTTGACATTGGTAGCTCTGAGTCTCTGTTGCCAGGTAAGCAGTGTCCTCTTTCAATGTATAGTTTCACATCTTTTTTATCCCCAGGAAAGTTTTCTTGAATTATAATGTCTGATATTAGTTTCCTTTTCTTGCTTTGGTTTTCACTTTTACAAGCTTTGCTATTATTCCTATGTTGGATATTCTTTTCCTGTGTTAAAGATTTGTCACTTTATTGAAATTAATAATCCTTTTTACCTCTTTTTTTCTTTTTCCTTTGTTTTGATCTATTTATCTTAAGACATAATCTTTCATATTTATTTATACTTGTGCTCCTTCCAGTTCACTTTTCACTTCTGAAAATCATTTTTAAAAATTTTACTCTTCTTGGCCGGGCATAGTGGCTCATGCCTGTAATCCTAGCAGTCTGGGAGGCCGAGGTAGGAGGATCGCTCAAGGTCAAGAGTTTGAAACCAGCCTGAGCAAGAGTGAGACCCCGTCTCTACTAAAAAAATAGAAAGAAATTAATTGGCCAACTAAAAATATATAGAAAAAAAATTAGCTGGGCATGGTGGCGCATGCCTGTATTCTCAGCTGCTCTGGGGGCTGAGGCAGGGGATC